>CM052315.1:29679804-29831144 GCA_028455605.1 Lasioglossum malachurum
CTCTCTCTCTACAAGCAACGTCGCAACCTCGTCCTCCACCGCCAAAAGTTGTTAAGTATTCCGCGGATGTATTCCCCACCCCCTCCTCCTCCTCATTCTGCGCCGTGTGTCCCCTTCGCCTCACCTTTGGGACTGCGGACAGACTCTTCTTCTTCGAATAAGGTACGTCAACCGCGAGGATGACAACCAGACGGAAAGCGACTGTGACTGTCCCCTGTTCCGTCTCTCTCTCTCACTCCCTCTCTCTCTCTCTCTCTCTCTCTCTCTCTCTCTCTCTCTCTCTCTCGGGACAAGGCCCTGCTAAGGGTTTCTTCTTCTCCATTCACCTTTACGAACCGAGATCCTCTCCTCCAGGCTACCCGGCTTTGGGACATGCTTTTTCTAGCGACCACCTTGCGCCGGACGAAATCACCCTGAGGATTTGCCGGGGTGCTTCGGGGGCGGCTGAGGTCCAGCTCAATAATATATCGATAACTATTTCCTTCAGAAATCTGTCTTCGACCCATCATGACGACAATGTTTGCTATGCGGAAATTGAATCAAATATTTGTTAGTTCATGGGACATCTATTGCAGGTGAACCAATATTTTCGAAAAGAGGAGAGATACTGTCGGATTGAAACAAAAACAAACAAAACTGTTTAAAAATGACTGTACAGATATGACACGAGATACATATATGTATACAGTACTTCTAAACAATTTTCTGATCGCAGAAGTTTACTGTATTGGACTGGTTAAGGTTTGTTCGAGGGATTGGTCAAAGATGCCAATTTTACAAGGACACCAAATAAACGAATGAGAAACCAATGTACCATTGTTACTGCTCTTCCCTATAAATACACTAAAGAAAGACACTTTAGACCACCTCGCAACGTAAAGACACCCCAGACGGTATCGTTCCTCGGTTGCAAAGAAGCTCAAAGAGCAAACGCGCGATTTCCTATGCCGTAACAACAACTTTCACGAGAAAAATAACACCCCGGTTGATAGACTACGAGCGCTCGCTATGTACGTGAGAGTTTCCTCCACGGTTCTGGAGACGATCAAGCGTTTCATTGACAGTCTACAAGGTTCGCCGAGTTTCCTGTTCATCTCGGCTATCTCCGCGAGCATCTCGGACCTCCGGGAATAAATTTCGTGCCCCCTGTCCCGCGTACAAGCCTTTCTTCACCGATTCGAGCCCTTGCGTGCGCCGTTCTACA
Source organism: Lasioglossum malachurum (assembly GCA_028455605.1). Lineage (NCBI taxonomy): Eukaryota > Metazoa > Arthropoda > Insecta > Hymenoptera > Halictidae > Lasioglossum > Lasioglossum malachurum. The sequence goes on from CM052315.1 coordinate 29,681,009, forward strand.
TGTCCGCCGTTGGGAAATGATGGGAATGATAGATTGAATAAAGATACGATATGTTGAATGAAGTTATTTGTTAAGTATTAAACAGTAACTTGTACTATCTCATTACATTCCATCTTCATTCGTCATCGAATCGCTAAGAAACTGGACCAAGACTGCGACTTAGCGGGGTAGACTAGTCTTTCCAGGATTGCAAGGGTGCGAGATGCGGCTTCTTATTTCTCGATAATGCACAGATGTGGTTTTTCAGAAGTTATGTTCACGAGAGGTAATTTGCATTATTCGGAAGCATACAGCTGCGCACGTAGTTATTTTACAAAGCTGCAACAGAGTCCTTTTTTCCAAAGAGTCATTTTTTGACCGGTAGTGGTAGGTTTAGTGTTAAGCTTCTACCATCTGGAAGGAAACAGTCCAGCGAACCAAGGTGGTAAATCTTCGGCGTCGATTCCGCGGATTAAGATGAGAGAAAAATCATCGTCGCCCTGTCGAGTTAGCCGTGGGTGATTTAATGGTTTCCGCGTAGAAGCGGAAGGGAAAACGGTCTGAGAAACGGCGGCGCTAAATTTTAAGGTCCTAATAAAGATTGCTCGTAAATTGTTTTGCTCTTGTTCGTCCAATAAAGCGGTGGCGGGGTTCAATGGTGGTGGTTGTTCGCTCTCTTTCTCTGGCGAACGCGCTATTGATTCTTTTTTCGTTAGCCGAGAGGACGGAGAGACCGCGTAAGACCACGGGTCCGACCACCGCAAGCTCGTTACGCCTGTCGGAAGTATAAATCAACCGCAAAGTTATTCCGCCAGGTTGTCGGGGAACTCCCCGCGGGGCGACTTCATGAAAACCGCTACCACCTTCTTGCGAGCGACATCGCTCCTCCGGGTACGTGTGTCCGGGCCATTCGTTGCGCGTTCGATACTCGACGATCCGTTACGATAACGACGATTTACGGCGAAATAGGCGAACCAACCGATAACGAACGACCACCGGACCGATTGCCACTGGGAACCCGAGAAACGTCAACAGACGTCTTTCCTACCGGTCCACCAGGCGAATCATCTCTTGAAAAGATCCCCTTGAAAAGATTTTTCGAGATGTTTCGAGCGTGGGATAATATACAGTTACGCACATAATTGATCATACACACTTCAGAATAACTTTTTTATGAATGAACCAAACGACTTCAACTTCTCTGTACGGCTAGAAGGATTAGTTTAGTAAATGACGTCTCATAAATACGTTGAAGAAATGCATTCGATCGGAATTGTAAAAAACAATAGTAAATTAACTGTTACGGTAAATGTGATTGATCCGGTGATTATGCATAAAAAAAAGTAACTGGTTATTATATGTAATCACCACTAAATTTGCCGGTTATTATATATTATATAATAACCACTATATGATCACCAATTTATTACATTTACCGTAACATATACATTCTGAAAATTTCATTGAAATTGGTTATCACCTTTAGCGATGACATAACAAATGTTTTTCTATAATGTAAATTGAATCGCAAGGTGAATGCTTTACAAATTTTATCTTTTTCTCGAGGTCGTTTATGCTGGAGTTTTCAAGGTCATCGAATATTTTTTTCCTTGCATATTCTAGCTGTATCTGATCAATTATATACTAAACATTTATGTATGAAGTATTATATCAATTTCATATTCATGAAAAGGTAAAGATCGTGTAAAATCAAATTATCCTAGGTTGGAAGCAAATGTTTAATTTTCGAGAGAGAAAATAGCTGCGAGTGCAAAGGGTTAAGACGCTACTGGAGGGATCCCTTAGCACGATCGACAACGTCCCAGCCCAATGTTGCTTCACTCGAGACTGCAGACACAGAGCTCTCAGGTCTCAGCTCGTCGGCGTAAACGCGGGGACGCGGCTTGGTAATAAAAGAACCTTCATAATACCCTGAGAATCTAATTGTGGAACGACCCCGGGACCCCGCGAGGAGGCATCGTTTTCTCGATAATAAAGGAAGAATAATCGTAATGAGGCGGCGAGGGGCCTCCGCGTGTGTACAGTTAGTCGCAATCACGCGGCTCCAGCCGGGGGAAAAATTATTGCCTAATAAAATAATGAGATAAGGGAACGTTGCACGGATAATTGCGAACATTGCGCCGGCAACATTGTCGTGCGGTAATGCCTAATTGCAGATACGATGCAATCTAATAATTATTCCGGTCGTAATTGTATCAAAGCCTAACGTTACTCCGGGGGGCGATTCCGGAATAATTCATCAAGCGAGATTGCACGGAAACCGTCTCCGGAAATCTAGCCGAACACGTTCGACCGTGAATTCGGCGGTTGGTCGACGGGTTTGGGCCAGCGTCGAGGGCCCAAGACCCGCGAAGGTGAAATAGGAGTCGAGATTTCAGGGCTGAAGGGCGATCCGAGAGGAACGTGCGCCGCGGAACACGGTTTTCGAGCGAAGCGTGACTTCCTGCGTTCCCACGGGACCTCTGGGCCCAACTTTTGTCCCATGATCGAGCGGCCCGCGGACTTGGGCCCCGTAGAAACCGAGGAGGATGCTTACTTGTGCACGCACTCGTCACGGAACGACGACAGGCACGTAGAAACCGACTTCTACGTGGACCGTACAGTCCCCGACAGGAATTGGGCCCGGTCCATTGTCCTGACTGCTGAGCCCTACGCACTCCTCTTCGCGAGAGGATCGTAGTTAGGGTGAAATTTTTGGATTGCGGTCTCTCAAGATGTGCTTTAATGCCTCATTCTTTTCGTGGAAATGTCAGGGACATGGCGCGGAACGTGTCAATAGTTTAATTTGGTGTGGGCATACACAAGAAAGTTTCCCAGAGATCAAGAAACGTTTCGCGACACCATTGCAGCTGCACTGTCACCTCAACGACTCTTTAAGCGAAGAAAAAATTTCAGAGAAGATCCCGTGCCAAGAAAGGGCACTTTCGAACGTCGCAGAATCCTCGATAGAAGAAACGCGACGGGCTCGCAGGAAACTTTCCACGGGAGAAAATGCGGCATGAAAAAAACGTCCGAATATCGTCGAAGAAATCCTAGAGAGGGAGAGAGAGATCCTGCCGCGATGATTTGTCGTAGAAATCCGCGCTCCGAACCACGAACGCGACACCGCTTTTTCCTTTTCCCTGGGATTTAATTGCCCGCCGATTAGTTCGCGCTCGCCGGGCTGCCCGCTACGCTCCGGGTCCGCCTGTTTATAGGTTCGCTCGTTAACTCGTCGCTTTTAATTGCTCGAGCATCGAGCGGCTACCAAAACCGCGCTGCCGAGCGCGCCCGTTAATTTACGGGTCTCGAGCACGCGGCTTCTCCGCGCCGGACGGCCGGCCCCGGTCATTTAGACCTGCATAAAATTAAGATTTTATACCGGCGCGACAGCCATTAAGTTATAAACTTTTACGCTGATCCTCGTTACTGTCGCGCGACATTCGCACGGCCCGCGCAAACGACGACTACAACAAGATCGATCGCGGATCCCTCGAAGGAAATCGCGTATTAAAACTTTGGTCTCGTTGTTGGAAATAGTCCGCTAAAGTCTGGGTTAATTGGGATTTTCTTAGACGAATTTAGAGTAATCTGTATTGTAGAAGCTAAGATGCAATGCTGGAAGATCATTGCACAATTGAGTTTCTCTTAGATCGAGCTTATCTCACAGTTTACGATATCACAAATGCTTGAATATGCAGTTTCGTGTGCAACAAGTGCACAAAGATCGACAATTAATATCATTAGCAATGATTAATATTGTACGAACGACGGAATAACGTGGTTGATTCATATCTAAATGGTGTTTATTTGCTCCACTGTAATTTCTGTTGTTGTACATGCATGGACAGGAAAGTTGATTTAATAGAAAAACACTGTGACGATGCCGATAATGGTAAAACGATTAAGATTAGAGTTAATAATATTGCTAGGTCTTTATCGATCGTTCATCACTGAGAAATGCAAACGAGAGAATGTGCTCATGCGTTTGAGCTGCAATATGTATATAATAATGAGAGCAATCATGATGTATACCGATTAGGTTCACCGTGTTTTATAGCCTGCTTATCGGAGAAGAAATCTTAGGGACGCAAATGGTCATAGCGGCGCGGCGTCTCTCCCGGGGCATTCCTTGTCACTATTCACTTTCGAATAGACACAAATCTATTCTGTCTGTCGTTGTATAGTCGATCTAATTACAGTACCATTTTTTAATTTAGCGACATTGGGCCCAGCCAGAAACATAGAAACGTCCAGAGGCGCAGCTGAAATCTTAGCTTAAAAGCATTATTCGACAGCGATGATCTTTGCGTATCGTATAAATTACACTGCCGAGTTTCACACTCGAAGGTGCGTCTACACACAGGGTTGTCGATGGGAACATAATAATATGTAGGTTTGGATCGCAGCGGAGAGCGATTCGGAGCTGTCGCGGCAGGTTTCTTAACCCCGAGGTTGAGCTGGTGGGTTTGAGCTCAGAGCGGCGAATCCGGTCCCTCTGTGAGAACGCTCGAAATTCGTGTACGCGTTTCCCATCATTGATGAGAGGGACTGTACCATACGCGACGATAATACACGGCGGAACGTGGAGAGCCGGGCCACCGGTGTGTACGTGACGCACGTCGTCTACGTGGGTGCTGGGCATTTTACGACTTTCGGTGCTCTTAGAAAAAGCTCTGTCCCGGCGACGACGCTTGCGGCGAGGTTCTCCTCTCTCTTTCACGGGGACTGTTGCTCGCGCCGAGGATCGCGGGCGCACGCGCGAGTTCCTTCTGCCTCGTCTTTCGAATCTCCCGTCAGATTTCTATCGGAGCTTCGTTAAACTCGCATCAGATGCGAGGGTCCCTTCACCTCGCTTCTCTCTCGTTTCTACAAGCGCCATTGTCGTGTTTCCCTCTGGTTCGCTCGATTCTCTCGGCAACCACTGCTCGCCACAGACGGCAGCTAATTAATAATTTCCATGAAAATCGCGTTCAACTGCGTGCCGGTGTAGCTATGCTCGCGGTTTCATCCGAGCGACCGCCACCGAGCTAGACAGCCAGACAGACGGCCAACGAAACGCTTTCTTTTCTCAATTCGTAAATCACTTGGCTCGAGCCAATTAAGGCTCGCAGCGCGTTCCGTCGAGCGGCGCGAGCCCTGGCGCCGCTAAATCAAAAGAGATCTAGACGGCTCGGTGGCAGACCGACAGCGATACACTAGGAAGACGTCGGTACGCGTGACCAACAATGCCCACGGTCTCTGGAAAAGTTCGAACTTTCGGCCGAAATGCAACTGCTTCGTGGAAACGCGTGGTTCCGGCAGGAACGCGCGGTACTTCTGCAGGCCCACGGTCCCAGTGATAGTCCTCGGTTCCTCTGACACGGTCCTCGGTCTCTATGACACCTCCCGGCCCTTCTAAACGGCCAGGCTCTCTGTCAAAGCCCGCGATCTCCGTAAAAGCATCCGTTCCCCTCAACAGCGCGCGCTTCGGCGAAAGCCCACGATCGCAGAGAAGTAAACCGAAGAACAACGTTGTGAAAGTTGAAGCAAACGCTTCACAAACTTATCATCGCTGTGCTCTACTATTAAATTACCTACCATTACATATTGTACAAGCATATCCTTGAAGAATTCCAACCGATTTAGAAAATCATGGAAATGGTACAGTATTTGAAAATTACAGATAACAAGGATACATTGCGATCTACAAGTTGCAATCCTAACGAAATATAGCAACGATCAAGTGGGAATTATCTCGTAATAAATGTAATTACTATATAATTGCTAGCGCAAGACGTTATGGTACAATTAAATTGAACAGCCGGTTGGTTAATAAATAGGAAAACAGATTTATGGACACCAGGCGAATACACAATCGGCGAGTTAAGCTGTCTGTCTCGGTTAACAGGTTAATTGGACCACACGCGCACGAAGCACGCGAGTATCTCGAAAGATTGACCGACGAATCAGCTCGCGACAGAAGAAGATGGTCGCGAGATCCGCTCCTGTGACGGCTGATTTTTCGTTATTCTCCCTCTTCCTCCTTCTCTTTCGCTCTCTTTCTTTGCATTCTCTTTTTTTTTCGCGTCTCGTCGCAGCACTTTTGGGGTCTCGGCTCTTCCGCTCGTTAGGCGGGCCGAGTCGGGGCTTATGCTAATTTTAAGCAGTTCCCCTCCAGTCGATTCTTTCCTAAAGCTATTAGGCGATCATCTCGGATAATCCCGCGATTCCGGGTTTACTCGGGACACGACTTTTCTAAGTTTTCTTCCTCCGCGCGAGCGTGGATTCGTCGAAAGCCGTTGCGTCGCGTCGGTTCGCTCGCTCGCGGGATACTCTATTTTTTCTTCTTCCACGGAGAGCAGACGTATATATCCGTCGGCGCCCCGGGAAACGTTGCTAAGAGCTTGGATTACGCCAGAGAGGTGCGAACAAGTTCGAAGTTTATAGCTAGTCGAGTCAGAGAAAAAGCTAGCCGGGTATTTTATCAACGTAAATTAAGTTCTTACGTCTCTGGTTCTGCTATGGTGGCTGGATCGAACGGTATTTCAATGCGTAAAGGCTACTTTCACTCTATTGAATTATTCTTAATGGATGTCGATCATTTTGTTCGACACCGTTGTGTCATACCTCCGTGTATCAGAAGTTTGGGGATCAGTTTCCATGAATGTTTCGAATCGCTACCGCATTTCTTTTTGAACTGAAAAATTCGCACAGGAACACATCCTGAATATCCTAAGACGTCACTAACGATGGCTTAGAGCTAATCGTCGGCTCTTTAATCATCGCCGCGAGAAACGATCGAGGTTTCGTGGCAATAAACCGGTGATAGAGATACAAGGGTGGTTCGGTTTCCCCGGAGCGATGGTCAGGCAACCGGTCAGGTGCATCTTTCCGAGCTGCGCAGAGGGAAAGATGCACCTGTCTCATTCGAGAGGCAACCTGGCACGTTTTATAGACACCGGCGGGTCTATCGTTGATCTATCCAATTGGCCCGACAGATAAGCGAATAGGGGAACTAGCAGAGGGTACATGACTGTGAACAACACAGTGGCTGATTGCACAATCCGACAGTGTAATTTTTCACTGCGGTAACCAGTAGACAATTCCTACAACCGTACACAACGTTACCCGAACACACACTATCTGGAAAATTCTACACGTCTCATAAGAATCACTCGTGCATCTTCTATGGTTAAGACAGGACCAATTCTTAACACCTTCAGAAACGACCTTCTAGCTTCTCTTTAAACTTTTTTAGAGTCGGTACACTGCACAGACATCGGATAAGCAAACAAATTAGAACACTGTTTGGTAAAATAAAATATTAAAATAAAAAATTATCCCTTCCTGGTCTCAAAATGAAACTTCTCAAACATTGATTTTCTTCGTAAAAAATCATCTACTGGTTATAGAATACTCGAAAAAATTGAAAAATTAGACAGAAATATTGGCCAGAATTATTTCGTCCGCGTCACCCTGAAGACCCAGACAAAATTCCCTTTCGTCACCGCGCGTCTCGCCAATCTCACCTGCTCGCCACGCTAAATGGCTACTCAGACCCTCTCCCTCGATCTCTCTTCCCCTCCTCTATCTGTAGAATCGTTACGCTCCTCTCACGCAGTCGACTTACCGCAAGGGCGCGTCTTTAACGACTTTTTCGATTCCCCTTCGGCCCCCTTTTCGCCCCCTTTATTCAACCTGTTTCTTTGATCTTCGCGGATAACGCTCCGTACCGTCGCGCGATCCTACGCGATAGCCAGTGCGCGCATTTTATCGCGTCTCGACCCCGCAAAGTGGCGAGAAACAGGCGAAACGCGACTCCCTACCCGACACACGGCCCTCTCAAATTGAATCGTGCCCTTCTTTGTCTTGCAGGTGGTGGAAATACCGCGGAAGAAATTCGCCGATCGCTTCTTGGCCTGGGAATTGATAGGGGATGGTGAGTTTCCGCTTTGTACTGTGCTCAGGATCACCTTTGCGAGCTAGTTCGGAAGCTATAATATCTTAGAGGATGCATTTGAGAATTTGCTTTATTTTTGCTGTACCGATAGATAGAACGATTTTTAGAGTTCCGTGGTACTTTGTGTACGTAAATATTCTTTCTACATTTATATTAGACTGATGTTCGAGTCTTCTATTTACTTTTACGAGTTTTTCAATATCCTTGAATTTTTCTAATCCTTTACTGTTTTATATTTCACTCAACCAGTTTCTTCATAAATGCATAAAGATCCGCACTCTAGTAATAACAACTGGAAGAGCAATGCCATCTCTACACGAAATAAAGAAATTACTTTCCGAACGACCTAACCGAATTGTCGTGTTCGCGGTCGCAACAGCATTTTCGCCGAGAGCCAAACAGATTCGGCGAACAAAGGCTCGGCGATACGGCTAATAGATCCAAGGAGAGACTGTTATAAAAGTTCGCCGCGCGATATTCAAATGAACCCGCAAACTTCCCGCGGAATGACACTCAGAAGTAATCCGACTGTTAAGTCCCGCGACCTTCCTTCCTTCCTTCCGCGCCGAGTTTCGCCGGTAAGCGCGCATATAAATTACATTATACACCGCCGCGAGGCACTCATAAACTTTACCTCATAAATATCTATCTACGAATGACGGCGTTCGATCAGCGACAGTCCGTGGGTGTCCGAAGTCCGGACTTGTCCAAATCTGCAATCGAATGTTGCGTCCATTTCGCAGGCTCTCGGCGCTTTAGGAGATTTATTATATTATATTACCTTCCCCCATTTGTTAGACTTCGTTTAAAATCTTCGCGATGTGAGAGTGTGACTCGAAATCACGAGTGTATCGTATTTTCATTATCATCGAATTGGACACAGCCTCGTACACAGAAGCGTATCCTTTCGATGCGGTTTTTGATTCTTCGACGGCAAAGCGGACGCAATCACTGTAACTGTAAAATAGATGGTGGTGCAAGGGGTTGAAATCGCGTTTGCCGACACACGTGAGGACCCGCGAAACGGGTGGTGGCGTTGACGGGAGCTAAGGTGAGAGATTTCCCCGTAATTTCCATCGTGATCCTGGCGATACGTGCTTACAGCCGCGGCCTCGCCGTATTTCTTGCTTGACTTTAATATGAGGCTCGGCGCGTAAGTAGACGTTACATAAAATGGCAAATATCGGAAGGGCTTACGGCTGTATTATGCCGACGGTGGCGGCTTTATTGCGCGACATTCTCCGTCGAAGGAGCGAACAAAAAAAAAATAAGAAAAATAATGGAGAAAAAGATAAAGGGAGAAAGAGAGAGAGAGGCTCAAGACCACCGGCAGATGTACAGGATGTCGTCGTTCGAACTCTGGTCTCCACAGGCTTTTCCGTCGCGCCTACATACGGGGTGTCCCGCGAAGTAACGAGCCAATCGAGACCAGCTCCTTTTAGAATTCAAACGGAGCAGCAAAAGCAGAAAGGTCCCGTCTCAGAAATTGCAGGGAACTTGCGAGAGGCGCTCGATCTTCGACGGATCGAGCCAAGCAGGTGGAGAACGGAATTTCCTGCGATAAATCCTCGAGGATCGCATTAAGGGACGAGTAGCATCCGTGCAAACAGTCCGTTGATCGTTACGATCCAGCCTCCTGTGAAATATATCCCGGCCGCGAAAACCGTACATCTTCGGCTGAACGTTAAATTCCGCAACTCATCGGGAATCCCGGTTATCGACACTCTGTAAGGATCGGAGATGGGGGATCGAAGGTGGAGCCCGCAGACACGCGTCTTCAGGCGCGATCGATCGATCCCCCGGATCGTTAATTTTGCAGCGATCTTCGAAAGAAACTTGGAAGAGAAACCCATGATCTTCGTGTCTTCTCGCGGAAGGATGAAAAGATCGACGATATTGGACGAATGACTTTTTATCTTGGCAGGAATGCGCCGTCGTGGAAAAGACCCAAGGCGGTCAAGGTTTTAAACCGAAAAGGCAGGAGAAAAAGGAGAAGCCCCCTTCAATGAGGATTTTACTTTATTGAAAGAACGCGAGATATTCTTCGTCGATTTTTGTTTCCAAGAGTTTCCAATGTTCCGCGAACATTGTGTTCGTGATTTTCGAAGGAGAGAACGGCAAAATCGTAGGCGTTCGTCAAGGATGATCAGGCTGGGAAGGAACGCGGGGATTCTTGTGATTTCCGAAGGAAAGAGACGGCAAAATCAGGGGGCGTTCTCCGAGGATATTTTTTCTCGGTGGTAACGCGCGAGATTGTTCGGACCGTTGCAAAACGGTGGCGTTCCTTGAAAGGAGATTTCCTTGGAGCCTCGCCGCGACGTCTAACAGAGATAAACGAGGTACGCGTCGGGAGCACTCGAGACGGGTTCGCAGACGATTCCCGACGTTATTTCCAGGCAAGAAGAACTGCGATTAGAGCGATTAGAGAGACCACGGGCTGCGTGCGTGTGGAACGGAACGGTTCCATATATCTAGCCAAGCTTTGCGCAACGTTCCAACGCGCTTCGTCTCGGCCTCAATTAACGCAATTACCCGGCTCCCTCGTCTAATTACCTATCAAACGGAATTGCTATCGTGAACGCGCGGACGCGCAACTCGCCCGCTCGCCTTGCTCGCGCGAGTCCTACACGCTGTGTAAGCTGCCTGGCCCCCGCGCCACAGGGAAAGAGAGACTCCTCCGCCTTCCCGGCTCTTGTCTCTAATGAACGTTATTAATTGCTTTATGATTTTTCGATAAAACATCGCCGCAACCGTAATCAAGTTATTATCCCACGTTGCGCGTCCTCGTTCCTTCTCCCTTCTTCCTCGCCCCTCTCGTTCCCACTTTTTCGTCCCCGTACCCGATCGTTTGCGCGATCTTACTGGCAAACTGTCCACGAACAACTTCTACGCCTTCTATTATCACCAGTAGACTGCGGATCTTGACGCATTTACGAAGAAATTGGTTCGGTGAAACGTAAAACAGTAAATGATTTGAACAATTCAAGAATGTTGTAATCTAGCTTTTAATGTGACAAAGTCGTGATGAAGATCCGAAGTCTAATCATCAGCTTAGATATAGTTCTCTTCTGTTCTTTGCAAGGATCCGTGCGAAAATATTTATTCCGAAGAAAGATCCACGGTTCGCGTTTATTCCGTCTTATGTACTGAAGAGAAAAAGTCCATTCGATCAATCCGTCTCTGCTTAATCGGTGAAAATCGCGATATCAAAAAATCTACTACAACCGGACGAATTAATTCGTTCTCGCAGCGCGATCGATTAAAATCGCAGCCTTAATCGACGACGAGCAATCTCGAACCGTTTTTCCGAGACTCCCCATCGTTCCATCACCTCGAAACTACTCCGCGCGAGCAGAATTCCGATTTCCCGTGGCCGATCACTGAATTCCGTGTGAATCGAGCGTCGCGATCGCGACCACGATCAAAGCTAAGACGTAAACGCACAGCGAAAGAGTTAGGGGACTGCGGGCCGATGGTGTTCCATGGTAAGCACTGCAGAGAAAATAAAAATTAAGAGACGGCGACACCCATCCACTGAAAGCCGCCGGCTCTGCGTAATATTACGCCCCGTTATTGAAGGCAGACTATCGCCAGCGTCCGGTTGGCCGAGCGTTTCGCCGCGAAAAGCGATAACGCGTTCTTCTCCCTCTTACACGTGACTTGTATGTATACATCGCACGAATACGGTTATACGCGAAAACGTATCTATCTATACTATACGGTTAGCAGAGTGTTTCGCGCGCGCGAGAAACAACCGAGAAAGACAAGTATCCAATTAAAGCCAGGGTGGAATGCTTTCACGCTATCTTATATCGCGGCGCGCCGACCGCGGTGCTAGGGTATCGGCGAAAACGGGCCGAGAAACTCGTGTTTAACATAACCAGAATCGTTATGACTCAATCCGGCCATAATTGGCCGATATCGGGGACGCGTATCGCCGTGACACGGGACCGACAAATTCCTCAACGAAGACACCGATAATACTTCTGTCTCCGGCTGTTTCGCTGGCCCGGACACGTCGATTTTTCACGATCGACTTGAGCCGTTCATAGCGATTCCTTCGTGTTGCCAAAACCGCCGGAGAATTGTCGAATCACGTTAGAACGCCGTCAACAAAATTCCGGAATCAAAGTATAACGAAAGCACCGCCGATGTACACCAACGACATTTCATTCTAATACATCGATATCCGGCTTCCTGTTCTTCGCTCAAAATATTGACCTCGCTGCGTCATATTCGAACCTTTGCCCGGTCACGTCATCTTCAAAACTCTGACTTTACAATTCCTAAACCACCAACATTCCATTTGGAACCTATGTGTATATTGTCCACGTGTTTCCGAATTAGTTCCGTTGTGTATCCTACAAAGAGAATACTATAATTAATTGAATACAAGAAAGATTTTCAAGTTGAAAACACGACCGGAAGCCAGATCGTCTCGGTGTTGCATCACCGGAGCCTTGAGGAGCCATCCTTTTTTCCCGAAACCGTTTCCTCACCGGCAGCGGAGCGAACAGTTATCTTGCGAAACGGTTTTTTTTTTTGCGCTAATTGGTGCTTCTCGTCGGAGCGTTTCCCGTCGAATTTCGCGTTTCATCGAAGGTTCTGTTTGCTGAATAAATCCCGTGGCTAGATGTGGATCGGTGTTGTGCGTCGGCGTTGGCGTCGACGCGCGGGAACGCGCGTTTCGTATGTATATTGTATTCATATTTATGTGAATAATCGCGGTAATGTTGGGTCGAGTAATTGAGACTCGTGTAAGCGTTTACGAAGTTAGCGCCGGCTCATCGACCCTCCCGCTCTTCTCATTTTCATATCTTTCCCGTTCTCTCTCGCCGTGAGAGATCGCCGAGGCCGATCGTCGGCTGTGCGTCGACACGCTTGTCGGCTAATTGATCGAAGACATCGATCGTAGCCTACCTACTGGCTTGTAACAGGACCACGGTTTTCGAACGGATAACAATCGGCCGATCCCCTCCCCTCCACTTCCTCATCCTTTACGAATGGTAATGTATTCCCGATCCAACCAGCTGATAGCTCGATATTAGGTCATCCCGTAAGCCTTGTCGTTTGTTATTATTCCTACGGTGACCAAATCCGGTTACGGTCACCTTCATTTCACGGGGACTCTCCTGTAAATGCTCCAAAAAATTCGTTCTTCTTTCATTGCATTTTTTCCCCACATCCTAAAGAACATATAGATTGATCTTGTTCTTTATTTATGAACTAAATTCCAACAAACTGTAAGTGGAATCCGAGATTCCGGTGAATGTGTGAATACATTACTAAACGCTTAATAAATCAGTCTGACATGCATCAAACGAAATTGAAACCGTATAAAATGAAAATACTCCGGATCGGAAGAAATATTTGCAGAATTAAAATGGCTCCGAGTGCAGAGGGTTGATCAAGCGAACAACGGCAACAATAGAAACAAACAAACTGTACCACATTCACATGAATCCTTCGAGAAGTACGAGGTTGCGATCTGTCCGGAGCGACGGCAGAAGACGAGATCGGGCCCGAAGCGGCGCTGCATGTAAAATGGTAAAAAGGGTAAATTAATTGGCCGAGGTTGAGCGCGGGCGGATTAAGCCGGGAGGGGAGGTCCAGCAGAAAACGAAGCGGCCGGATTATTATTTCTTCCGGTAGATAAAGCGGGGACACGGAACGAGGAAATAAAACGTCGAGCCGCGACACCCGGTTAGGTAGGCTGGACCCATGGTCGGTGGTGTGCCACGGTGGTCAGAGTTACGGGTCGGGTACCCGACGGGGTCGCGTTTAAAACAACGCCGAGAAATGCACATTTTAATCGTATCGCTAATAGCTGGACGTTTATAAGCCTCGCTGTGTCTCATGAATACGCATGTTCCTTGCCGGTGACAACGGCGGAGAATTAATGCCCGGCAGGATGCGCGCGGCAGGACACGAGATTTTCGTTTCGGTCGCGATTCTTCTTTCGGACCAGCCAGAGAAACCGCCCAACGTTTTCCCGAATCCGTTTCCGACCCGTTGCTAACCGAGCAAACGATATTAATTGCGGGTTACGAAATTGTACGCTAATTAGCGAGCCGTTGTGCGCGGCATCGGTTTATTTATTAGGGGATCCAGCAGGTCCATCGCGGTCTTCTTGGGGATTTACGAACGGTGGAGGCATTCTTGTCTGTGGAAATCTGTGTATGTATACAGGAAAGCCGAGAATCCATTGAAGCAAAGATAACTGGAACATGTGACGTCGCCAGATCATTCGCAGAGTATATAAATATTGTACAACCAGTTATAAACAAATATATTCAATATAAAAATAAGAAAAATCAACACGGTTTTTTAAATGATTCAAGACAAATGAAGGTCGTTCAAGGTCACTTAAGATCAACTGCAATAGAGGATAAATTGTCTCAAAGCACACTCTTCAAATACTTAAAATATTTCTTTTAATCTTCTAATAATTTCTAGCCAACTTCATCGCAAATGCATTCCGATCCGCAGTCTACTCATCACCTTCGAAGTTCCAGGAAAAAATCGAAGCTTCGAAACTCCGGTTCTCGTCACCTTCGAAGTTCCTTCAAATGGAAGCTTCGAAGGCTTCGAAATCTTCGACGTTCGAAGGAAAGTAACAGGGCTAGTCTGTAGAAGTGGGGCCCGGATCGTTATCCGTCATTAAAATGTCGGGCGTGCATCAGCGAGGAGCAACGTTAACGTCTCGGTGTCCTGGTAAAAAGCTGGCCGGTGAACGAATTCATCGAGCCAGCGGAGAAGAAACGGTAGAACGACTTTCCTGACAAATAGAATTGGTCGTCGGTCGAGTAGGGCACGCGTTGCTCCATGAATTGGGGCCCCGGGACTCGGGGTGTCGCGTTCCCGGAGCACCGACGGGCGCCAAACCGCATTTTAGGCGAGCTATCCATACCAGGTGATGTTCGGGACCCGTAAGGATATCATTCCGCGGTCGGACAGCCGGAGAACGCTCGGCACGGGAACGACGACCAGGGAGGGAATGGGGAATGCAAAAAGGTCCTAGCCCGTTCTCTCTCTCTCTTGGCCCGGCTCGGCCCGGCCCGGCCCGGGGTTCCCGCGTTTTACAAATTATTCAATTAGCCCCGCGAATTAAGGTATGCATATTCATCGCTCTCTGATACGCGTACGTGCGCTCCGCGGCGCTCTGCCGCGGCTACATTCACCGCGCATAAACAATTCGGGCTCGCACACGCGCGTTAGACGCTCTAACGAACTCGCAGCTGCATCCGAAATGCATCCGTTTTGCAACGATGCGGACAGAGACCGGCCACCCCTCCCTCGACCCCTGTGTCCGCCGGCGGACACGTTCCGCGGTCCTCATGTTTCGGTTTTATGCTTTTTCTGAGGACCGGCGGTTGCCAGTATTTTTTTCGATAATGGCAGCAGAGCGACTCCTGCAATTGTGTGTGTCTCTAACGTTCTTCCTGCGTGAGAGATGATAGGGTGATGATTGACTTCAAGTACAACAATATTCATTAGAAATAATTGACGACGAAGCGGCACAGAATGAAGCGAACGCATTAAATTATATTAAACAAGCCATTACAGCAATGCTGTCGCAGATCGTCGCTCGTCAACGATGAAAAGATGTTATGTCAGAAGATACGTTTAGTTTTCCTGTCAAAATAGTTCCGAGTGCAAACGGTCAAAATACGACAGAACTTTCACTCCAACCTAATAAATATACCTTGCAATCGCCATAGTAAGCGCACCAACACTTAACGGGTACCTGATCTCCGCAACAAAAATTCGCAGAAAATTCTACGGAACCCAGGACGTTCTCGACCAGCTCGATGGACAGGCGATTCCATGATCGTGCCGTCAGAGTGATCGGTGAATCATCGAAGGAGGGATCCTGTTATCTGATAGAACGGAGGGGAGCTCGCTCGACAAAATGTCCCTTGGTCGTCTTCGTCGCGGCGAGCCACGGGACTCGATGACGAAAAGAAGCGAGGGCAGAAGCAAAAGAAAGCTGCGGAGGAGGACGACGAGAAGAAGAGAAGAAGAAGGAGGAGGATGAGGAAGAGGAGGAGAAGGAGGAGGAGGGTGGATGAACGAAGAGCGGGCACCGTGGGCCTATTCCCCCTCCCCCTAACGCTGATGAATGGGCCCAAGGCCCTCCTTACTTATGCGATGCGTGCCCCCGACGGCATACATCACTGCCAGCTAGCGTTTTTACGGGGCACGATCCGAGCAAGAATACGATTACTCGCGTTAACATTCCTGGAATATCGTTGGTCCGCGGTCGTTCGCGTCCAAGGATCCGTCGGCCATTCGTCTTTCCCGAAGAAACCAGCCGAATAGCGGCGAGCCGAGCAACCGTGTCATCGGTCTCGGTTAAGCTTCGATTTTCGCGCAGCCGGAACAAGAGCGGCCGATTCCGCGAGCGGAATATAACCACGGATTCCTCATCCTCCCACAGACTTTATTGCGCGTGAAATTGCCGGAGCCGATCATCGCGGAGAGCGCCGAGAAGTCCGCGAACACGCGTCTTCTTTACGCTGCACGCACCCGGCCCGCCGGGGTAATTAACTCGTAATTATGATAATCGGCCACCGAGAACGCCGAGAGCGTTTCTTCCTCGTTCTAACCGGATCGCTGATTGCGCACGGCTCGCGCCGATCCTCCACAATCCGGCGAATTAATCGCTCGAGACCGCTCGGGCTCTGTCGATTCTGTTTTCCTACCTGCAACTTTACGCGAACAACCAACCGAAAGATACAGTGGAACGAGAAGATCTGATTTTCACTGTTCGTCGATGATCTCATTGTAAATACTGCAGACTACCGCGTAACGCGGCCAGAGACTTGTTTAACTTTTAATCACTCGCGTGTATTTACAATCCGAAATCTTCAAAAACGGTATCGACCAACGGTGTCTTGTAACCAGTTATGTGTAGAAAGTGGAGTGCGAGTAACTGCAGGTACAGAAGACTGTACATGTGTATTGTATGTTGCAACGTGTTGCAGAATTCGTGCTAAAAGTTAGGAAGTGAACTGTAAAACAGCGGGCAGATTAATACAATTTAAGAGGGTGCTGGTGTACATTATTCTCGACTCTGTTGAATTTTTATTCAGCCATGTATCTTATATTAAATAAATATGGGCGTCTACTGTACTGTCTAAGAGGCTCTCGTGCATTGACTCTTCTAGTCAGACTTTTGTAATTCCAGGTAACCGAGCTTCGTTGCTTCGCTTGGGTCAAGACGCGCTTCGAAGCCGTTTTGTAACCTCGCAATCAGGATCGCTCTCGAGCTTAGAGGAACCAGTGCCACGGCTCCGGGAATCACGGTTACAACACGGTAGTCCCAAAGGAGGATAGGTCTCTATCCTCGGTCCTCCGATATGTCAGCGATTCGGCTCGACAAGCGTAATCCCCGAGCCCACTCCCGAGGAAATCAGTTGTCGCGCGATCGACGATTTAGCGACAAAGGGCCGCGGCGACGCAACCACCGACTATCTCCAAAGTTTCCGGGGGTTGGTTTCTAACAGAGAAGCCCGAACGCTTTGTTTCTCTCTCTCTCTCTCTTCCTCCGTCTGTCTGTCCGTGTGTCCCCAAACAGAGAAAGAGAGAGAGTGGGAGGAGGAAGAGGAGGGGGAGAGAGGTGCGAGTCTGCCAGAAGTCCTTTGATCCTCGGCATTCGGTGTCGGTAAACAGGAACTCCGCTGGTGAACGCAGCCACCGGGCTTTAATACCTCATGCAAATTTCAGGAAAAGGGCACCCCGCGCACACACACACAGATACACACATAGAGCCACGTTCTATACGTATACCGAAGCACCCCATACGCCTCATCCTTCTCGCTTTCCTTCGCCTCATACTCCTCGAGCACCGTGATAGCCCGCTATATTGCTTTTCGAACAAATCGTTATCCGGTTTCCGTACGCTTTACCCTTCTCCTCGCTTTCTGTCTCTTTCGCTCCGCAAATTCCAAATTTGTCCATCCTCCCTCTGACTTTCACTACTGTAGACAGAGGCCATGCTTTCCTTACAAGCTCTTTGCCGGAGAACTTCCCTGTGATTCGGAACGCTGGACGAAGTGAGGAAGTTGGAAAACAGACTCCTTTCTTTTAATAAAACTCTCTCTCTCTCTCAAATGTGGTCCAAATACCTTTCGAGTTAGAGCCCGTTCAAGCAGGGCGGAGACGAAAAACGGTTCGAGATGGCTCGTCGTCGATTAAGGCTGCGATTTTAATCGATCGAGCTGCGAGAATGAGTGAACTCGTCCCGACGCTGTAGATTTTTTGATATCGCGATTTTCACTGATTCAGCAGAGATGGATTTGATCGAATGCACTTTTTCTTTAGCGTACAGAGTGAGTCCCTTAACGTTGTCACCTCAAATATCTTTGTTGTTTTCAGAGATACATTAAATGTCTTGTGAGGACAAAGTTGAAATATTTTCCGCACGGATCTTATCTCCATTAACGTCTTCGTATTCGTTAACGCGTGCCCGCGCGATCAAACGATCGAAAATAAAAGTCGCGTGATCGCAAACGCATGGTTTCCGCCGTGTCTGACCGAGCTGTTAGTCTTCGAACGATCGTTGTCGCGAGCATAATCTCTGTACGAGGCGTGAAACGTCGCGTCGCGTCGGGGCTTGGCATTCCATGGTCCCCGTCACCGATTTCGCAGCTATAATTTGCATCGGTAACTCTCGTCTGGCCCGAGACAATTAACCAGCCTCGTCGGAAGCGAGATTCTGGTGTCTCGGTACGAGGATCGGGCGTGTTCTCTCGCGACAACACCTTTTCAGAGAGTCAAGCTCGCGAGGTTGACGAGGTGCGTCGGGAACCCGTAATTCACCGGGAATAAATTCGCTGTGGGGGCCGGGACCAGGGCGGATGGGTCTTCTCGCGTGCCCCGAAAGAGAGGAATAAAAAAGGGGACAGACGGAACGACAGAGGACAGAAACGGTTGGTCGCACCTACGTACGCTCTCGATCTAGCATTGCGCCGCGGAGCATTGTATGTATATCGAGCGGTGTAAAACGCGCGGGCCAACAGCAAACTGCGGAGGAAAGAGGGCGAGGAAGATCGCCGGGGACAAGGGGCCCACGGGGGACGGTCACGAGGTACCTAAAAGAACATTCCTGCCGACGGAGGGCAACCGGGAACAAGGGTTCTTTCCGGGACGAAAGCTTGTACCGCGCTCGAAACAAATTTCTTTCTTCGGCCGACGCTCGAAGTCGGTACTTCTTCGACCGGCTCAGCGGAAGACACATTTAAGGCTCTTCGGGAAGATGAAGAAGTGTTGGATCTGGGAGAAATTCTAAACCGTCTCTATTCTCAAAGATTTCACAGGGTGTGCGTCTAACTTCTACATTTTAACGGATCAGACTCGCCATGAAGATTTTGATCAAAGTCTAACAAATATGAATGTTGCGCGTTTCTTTATAAATGAAATACAATATGATTTAAATACAAATTGATTGGAAAAACATAAATTTTTCCTCTTTTAATTGCTGTAACGTATCGGTGTTCAGTGTATTTTTAAGAAAGACAGCGGAATGAATTCGCCTCGAGGAGAAGTCAATCTTTTAAGATCATCGTTATTCTCGCCAAAAAGGAATTCTTGGATTTTCAATTCTTTCCGAATCTGTTTTATCACAACAGAGGGGAATCAAACAATCCGGTATTGAAATTTCAAGCCCTCTTTTCAAACTTTTCGCTGTCCAACTTTCCCTGGAGTCCCGAAAAATTCCCCAGTGTACACACGCCTTCGATTTTCCAATATCACAGAATCAAATAGCTCAATGAAATAATGAAGATTTCAACGTCGCCTGAATCTCCTCAGAATCCGTCGCGAACCAACAGCGACGATTCCACATAGAAGCGTGGCTTAATAGAAATTCGCCGATCGTTGAAAATTCGACGAAGTGTCCCCAGTTGTAGAACAAAAGAATTTGACAGACGAAGCGCAAGCCACTCGCAGTTTCCGAGGTTTGGGAATTGTCGGTCGGGGAGGCGGTCGCGATGACCAGCTATGTATGTATTTGTCTACGCACTCATGCCCCAAAGCCGTTCGTTCCGACCAACGAACCGCATAATCCTTGACGAGAGAACCTCGTCAATCACGGTCTCGATGCGCCAGGCTAGACGAATCGATACGAATTTATCCGCGAGCCCGGTTGTACCCGCGGACCCGCTTCCATCGTTGATTCGCTCTCTCGTCCGGTTCACGAAGTCGATGAATCGAGAGCACGCTTCTCGACATCGAGAGCCGCTCTTGTGTTCGGAAACCGACTGTCCGACCAACCGCGACCGGTCCGTTCCCACGATTTCGCGTTCCGAAACGGAACATCCGAAAAAAAACCAGCAAAAATATACAAACGCGTCGGCTACGCTGGCTCTCGCTCGTTCGTTCGCGGAAGCTCGAGCTTGTCTCGTTTCCATGCGATCATAGAGGGACGCAGGATTATTGGAAATGATGGCATTCGACACCGCGGTCTCTCCTGGGTGGAAACAACGGAGATCCGACTGTTGCTTGGAAGATATCAGAGATTCCAGTGGTTATTAGATTGTGGATTTGATAGATTTACGACAAGCATGAGAGAGTGGGTGCAATTTGACACGGTAGAATTTCAAGGTCCCACTAATAATAAAGGGATTGATTCCGCGATTTTTCTTACAACAGACGTTCGAACAGTGGATTTACTTTGGCCGTTTCTGTCAAGCACATTTCTCGCGTTTCAATTAATTGCGCAATAAAAAGCCAATTATTCGGTAGGCTTATTAACGAGAATCTTTCCGAGTTTCAGTGATCTCAACATCGCGTCGAGCCCAGGGCAACCAGACCGTCTGATACGTATGAAAAACGCGATTGTAGGTGAAAATCCGTGGAAAATCGTTCCGGCGGCCGTAGGAGGCCACTGTCGGTGGCACCGTGGTCCGAATCACCGTCGGAGGTGGTCCGTGGGACCAAGGTGTGTACCAGGAGGGCACCGAAGGCCGCTGGAGGAAGCATGGAGTCGCCGGTTGGGCTTGGGTATCTTTTTTGCGCCACGAAATGGCCCGTAGAATGTCATCCAATGAGGGTGAAGTAAAGGGAAAACAAGTAAAATAATGATAAAAGGCGGAGCCCGAGCCGTGATTTGATTGGTCGAGATATCGCCGGCGTTCGAGTCAACCCGCGAAGAAGAGGGGGTTGTCCTCTCCTTTCTCTCTCCTCGTCTTTCTCTACTGGCGCGGGCGAGGTCCTCTCCCTCACTCTCACTCTCTCTCTTTCTCTCTCTCTCCCTTCTCTACTCCCTGACTCTTTCTCACTCTGTCTCTCTTTTTCTCGCTTCCCTCCGCAGCTTCGTCACGCTGTTCCCTCTCGATCCTTCCATCGCCTCCTTTCTCGTCTGCCTCGTTCCACCCGCAACGTACGCGACCTCTCACACACTCATGCAGCATCGACTTACTTTATTCCTGCTCTCTTTCTCTCTCTCTCTCTCTCTCTCTCTCTCTGTTCGATTCTCCATCACTCTCTATCTCTCCCTACCTCCCTGTTTCTCTCTCTTTCTCTCTCCCCGTCACTCCAAGCGGGTCCATGCTCCGCGATCGTGTCCCGACTGTGGCAGAACCATCGGTTCTGCCTTCTTCTCCCTCCTCCGGCCACCTCCACGATTCTTCGCTCTCGTTTTCTTCTTCTTCTTCAGCGTCTTCGTCGTCGTCGCCGTCGTCGTCTTCGCCGCTACGCGTTTCCTCGCGAGAAGTCGAGTATACTCGACGTCGTATAAATAGGTGCGACGACTGTCCATGAGATCCCCGTGAAATATAGATTTCCACGAGAACGGAGAAAAGCTCGGGAAATCTGGATCTCGACGCGGCGAACGACTTCCTCCCTTATCTCTCTGTTTTTACCCAGTTTTATGTAGCTTTTGATTTAATCGCGCCGCTGCTGCCGGAGCTCTCTGTCCGCTGAGAAATCTCGCCGTAAAGAATTATTGGTAGCGGTACATTATACGATATTTAGGTAGTGAGAAAATGATTTTTACAAATTCCTTTTTGCAAGAAATCGAACGTTGTTACTCGCATACAAATCTGACTTGGGTACAGTACCGAACAAACCACAAATTGTCGTTACTAACTAGACTGCGGATCTTTATGCGAAATAAAAATTTTCTTCGTCACTTAGAAGAACCATATCTGGAGGAACTTCATGCAAAATAAAAACTTTCTATCTGAATTGTAACAAACCGAAGTGAAATAGAAATTTATTTGTTTTCTTAATATGTTTAATAGGTTGAAAATACTATAACAGTGTATTTAAATTCTTCTAAGTTATAGTTACTGTTTTAAATTATAATACATGTACCGAGTTTTGTCATAAATGCATCAAAACCGCGGTCTACTAATAACAAAGGAGCATACGAGCTTAGACTTTATCTGTCAGATCAGCCAGAATTCGTACGGTAGCAACCCCTAATCGAGAACCCAAGTCGGCCAAAAGTCGAAATCGTATCTGGTCGAATGAAAGAGTGGCGGCTGGTCGCGGAACCATATGCGATTGGCACAGGTCATAGGAGATGATTAGCGTAGCGAAAATTTCGTCCGGGCGTCACGTGTTCGTGCGTAAAGAGAGCGAGAGAGAGAGAGAGGGGGGGGGGTTGGTTTCCGCGGGCGGAAAAGTATATTGACTCGTGATACGCCATCTGTGCGGAGGCGGCACCCTCCCCTGACATTATTGGCGAAATTAATAAGCCCCGGAGATCTCTGGCGGTGGGTTTCGGGAACGGGAAGCGGTTAATTCTGGCTTTGCTTCGCGGGCCCCGATGTTGGCGGATTAGAAACCTTTCCGAACCGAACGGAAATTGTTTGCTCGACGAGAATAACTGCTGGATAGGGTGGTCAGGAATACAATCGCTTCCGAAACTAACTGTCGAACACTGTTACATCAAGCTTCCGAATCAGTTGCCTTTTTCCTATGAATATTAGGTTCTTGTAAAAACAAATTCGGTTGCATGTATAAACCTGTTCTGATAATAAGAGTCCACTTATGATCCTGATTTGTAGACTGCGGATTTTATGCATTTATCACAAAAATGGGTACGTACAATTTAATCGATAGCAAGGAACAGAAACTACACAGAATGTTATTTCTTCCCTTAGTGATTTCAATAAAGGAAAAATCATATATTGACACATCTTCAATTTTCAAAAATTTACCAACAATTTTGAATTTCATCTACTCAATTTTCCTATAAATGTATCAAGATCCGCAATCTCAGCAATTCTCAATAACTTTTTGCGATGTAACTCGCAATTTTCTTTTGATATTTTGTGTGATTTTTCTTCTCTCCGAAACACCATCGACTCCATGACCAATAGGAAACGGCTTGACAAAGGGGGAGGCAGTAGAAAAACCAGTGCAAAAAAGACAGTGCACGTAACAGTGCAGTTCATTTTTTTCGGGGTCCTCTGGCAAGTCTCAGAGGTATAAAAAAAAAAACGATGCACGTTCATAGATCGATTCGCTCGACGATAAATCTAGTCGAGTAGTGGATGGACTCTATAAACCGTTCTGCCGTCTCGGTAATTGCCCCGCGTAATCTAACGAGGCTGGGAAGATCGCTATACCGAACACATGTAGCCGTGGATTTTTTTCTGTTTTCTGTAAGGAGGCTGGCAAAAACCTCGAGATCTAAACGAGAACAAGGGAACACGCTCGCGGAGGGATAGAGAACCGCGATAAATCACCCGGGAAACGACAAATTACCGGCGGCAATTAATCGGCCAGCCTTCCCCGCGACGCTTATTTGGAGAACTCGTCCTGCTTAATGCGCTGTAATGAGTATTCGAGATTACGGCAATCGAATTCATCGGGGCGACGCGCAAATAATTTATGACCGGTGCTTCTTTAGGATGGCAGCGAGTCTGCGGCCGCCGCCTGGACGACAGCTAACCAACGCCAGCCGCGGAAACTGTCGGAGCGACGATTTCCGTGCATCGAACAAAGAAAATCTCGGAGAATCTGCATTTCGAATGAGAGTTGCGAACGACCGAATTTTTTCATTGATCTCTGGTTCGGTTACGTTTTTTGTTCCATTATACTGTAACCCTTTTAAACTTCTTTTCGCAAACTGAATCTGTCGATAATAATATTGATTGATAATAACGATTGATAATAACGACCCACGAGAATAACAACAGAACAGTAGAACTGATTTCTGGAAAGCTGTGTCAAATTGTCACGAGGGATGGATGAGGGTTAACCTCTCGCCCTACGATTTATTTTGCGGTTTCAGTGATTAGAATTTCCTAAAAGAGGAGAAAATTTATATCTATTGCGTGCCTACATGTTCTCCAATAACTATACATTAACAAAACCAAAATAGAATTTCATCTTGGTTTAGAAACTATGTATTAGTTCATAATCTCCATCGCGAGGCTGACACGATATTGTAGGGCAAGGGGTTAAACAGCTGCACGTCAAATACAGAGGACTGCGGAGTGCATCTTCCTGGAATACAATTCGTAGAATTGCAGCAGGATTTAGTATTCGGTTAGCGACGATTTTGTCAGGCGATTATTGTCACTTAGCACTACCAGCAATCGTTATCAAAAGGAACCACATAATCGGGGCGAGCCAGATTCCCGCAGGCATCATCGCACAAGTCTACCGATATTTCCGCCTGCGTTCTTTCGGCCGCGTGCGTGCAGCCGCGTTTAGAAGCGGAGGGCGCAGGACGTAGGGCGCGGAACCGAAAATTAACGCCACCGCGAATCAAGACGACAATGTGATTCATCAGTTAAATCCGCGTGCATAATCCTTTACACAGCGTCCGATCCCCGTCCACTAACGTGCCGACGGCCGAGAGACGAGGGATAGGGAAGAGCGAGACGAGCGAAGATGAACAGAGAGAGAGGGAGACAGCAGAGAAACGGGGTTGACGGTGGTGGTTGGTTCTGTCAGCAGGGACTACGAATTATAATCACAGTTGTGGTTCATGCGGCCAGGGGGTGGGTGGACGGAGGTGGACGATAGAAGCGGAGGCCGTAGGAGGATGAGGATGACGACGACGACGACGCTCGTCCGCTCGAGGGGATGGAAAAGGGTGTATTTATCCAGCAACGGAATACACCGGCGCCACCGAGGACGGACCTAGATGGAAATCTGCGGCATTCAGAGGCACTGGCCAAGAAAATTGGCTGACAACATTTCGCGCCGGTCGTCGAATTGCCGATCCCCCTCCCTCCCTCTCCCACCCCCCGGAACACAGGACAACCCCCCAGACCAACCTCGACAGAAGGCATCCATGATATTTACGCTCGGCGAACCACCGACCACACGAGACGCTTCTAATCGCGCTAACCGCCCTTTGTTCTCCTTTCACGATCCACCTTCCTGAAAATACGCGATTCAATATTCCGGCCGGATCTCCCGTGATTAAACTCTACGATACTCATGCTAATTCCCTGCAATTATTTTATAAGCGCCGCCGCGCCGCCGTGCTGGGACAAGAGACGATTTTCTTGTTCGCGGATTTATTATTAGACCGTGAATCTTCTGTAGTTATGCACTATACTGTCTTTGACGTTGGAAATTCTTGGCAGTGCTCTGGAAGTGTGACTCGATAATTGGTCCTTCTTCGGGAATGTTGTTTGAAGCTTCGACAATTGGCTGTCGAGTAAACATTACTGAAACATTTTACCACCAAATTACGGTACCTAGCCGCGATGGTTGACGTTTATCGCGGTAATTCGTGATTTAATTACGTAATTAAATGTAATGGAATAAATTCGTATTGAAGTCAAATATTAAATCGTTCGGAAAGTAATTTTGTTTCCTTGTGTAGAGATGACATTGCTTCCATTTATTATTACTAGACAGCAGTTCTTCATGCGAAATATAAATTTTCCAGCTGAATTGCAACAAACCGGAGTGACATAGAAATTGATTTTCACAGAGAAATTGAAGTCGTTTGGTCCATTCATGAAAAAGTTATTCTGATTTAAAGTGTGTGTGTGTGATCAATTACGTGCGTAACTGTATAAATAAATGTGACTGTGCGCGAGCAAGAAAGGCACCTGTGACACTGCGATAAAGAGCAAGATAGGTACACAGTGAGCGTCGCGAGCTAGATCGAATAGCCGCGTTTATTCCAGCGAAAGGCTGGGAGGCGTTTCCGACGAGAGAAGCCCTAATGACCGCCTCGTGCCGGCAACCGCCGAATCCCGGCCAAATAAATCCGACTTGATTGAATCATTGTTGAGCGAAACCGCGTTAAATACCCGTGAAATTAACTCGGACGATCCGTGAGAGCGGGAACAACGCTAGAATGATCGTTCGCGCGCGTTCCCTCTTCGGCACGCGATCGCTGATTGGCTCGAGGGTATCGCCTTTAAAGTGCCATTTAGAGGGCCTCGTTCGCCGTGTCAGAACCATTGATTAATGACGTGTGTCCGTGATCGGGGCCCGTCCTTCCCCGCAGCTACCATTCCACGGAAAAAGAAGTCCCCGAAATCTGAGCTACCCTTCCGCTTCAATTCACATCTTCTTCCCTGCAGCAATATAATACTTACGCATTTCGATTTTAAATTTGTCGAATACTGATTATATGTATATCTACAATAGATATGTCAATTATTCTCACAAATAAAAATTGTTCTTCTATGATATTCCTCCTTCGATACCATTTAAATTATGCCGTAAATAATTTTTTTGTGCCATTAAAAATAAAGGAGATATTTAGGTGGCCCCCTTCAGCTGAGACACCCCGTATATTTAATTATATTAACTTTAATTAATCTAAACATAGTTGTTTATAATATAGTAATCTTGTAATTTATGTGTACGCTTCTTCTTTCACTTACATATTTATTCTGTTCCACACGCGGTAGGTTTCGAAAACCATTTTTCAAAAATTTAACCATGTATATTTCTAACCTTTTCGTCTCGTCGTCTGTCATTTGCAACTTCAAGATGACGATGAAATGGTTCAAGTTAAAGAGCTATGCAGATAGGTCTCCATACTCTTACTCCATGATTGCAATGTTCCTGGAGACAGCCATTGAGGGTTAACGCCTCGGTAAACAGCTCTGACATAAATATCGCTCGATGAAGCGCAAGAGAAAGAAAGAGAAAGCTGGATAGCAAAACAGAGAGATGGAGAGAGAGAGAGAGAGAGATGGGTCCGCGTTTACCGAGGTGGCAAAGCAGCAGCGCAAACCTGTCGCATCAAGTCCTTTTCATTTCTCCGAGCAATTCCATCTCGTGGACAACACAGGCCCATTTGCCAGGACTCGTGAAATCCGTGGGCGGACATTAGGGTGATGGCGCGGACATATGGGAGCGCCATGTGGCCACACCATACCACACCACACCATTCTGTGTGTATCGTTTTCGATGGAACCGAGAGAGAACCCCCTTGGATTGCGAAAGGAGACCGCACAAGAGGTGACGAGGGGGCTATGGAAGAGACCGCAGAACGGACCCGACCCGGCTCGGCCCGATCCGATCCGATCCGACGCTAAACGCTCGCCGCAATTTGTAGCAATTTGTTAAGTAGCCGGCCGGAACATTACCTATATTGCGTTTACTCCCCTTCACCGGAAGATATACGGGGGGCCACCAGCAGATTTATCGTTCCCGCGAACGGGATGGATCGGAAGAGAGTGGCCAGGCAACCTCGGGTCACGATCAATTCCTGAGAGGCGATAAACGTCCCGCGAACGTCCTCCGGAATTACCAAAGACAACTCACCCGGGAACTCGATGAGGAAGCCAGAAAATTCTGTGGACTGTCATCTTTGAAAACCAGTTAACAGGAAAATAGCATCCCACATAATTGACCCGACAATCGAAGCTCTTTTCAGGGCGTCGAATCTCGTTTCTAGGATTGCAAGAGTGCGGGATGCGCCTTCTCATTTGAAAAGCAGTAGATAAAAGATCAGTCTAGATCGCCGTCGCCCTCAAAAGTCCTATTTTTACGTTTACGACGCGTAATTTGCATTGTTCGGCAGCATGTAGCTGTCGCAGCTCTATGAAAATATGCAAATTACGCCTCGTAAACTTTCATCTAGCGCTTTTCACTACTGAAAAACCCCGCATCCCGCACCCTTGCAATCCTGTAAACGAGAGTCTACCGCTTAAAAAAAGAGCAGAACTCCTCGACGACCATCGGCAATCAACAGCAGAAGGGCAGGTTCCTCGATGGCGACTGGATCTGTTGGTCTAATTCGATAAATTTTCTTTTACCTCGGCCTTTTATCGAGCCGGTGTCCTCGACGAACATCGAGGAATAAGCTGTGCGCCGGTGAAAGCATCATCTCGGTGCTTCGATGCGAGAAAGAAAGAAAGAGCAAAAAGGAATCCAGTGTAAACTGGAAGACTGGAATCGAGGTTGGTGCTCGCAGACAATTTGAATCGTAGGTAAACTCGTCGAGGGAACTCGTTTTATCCCTGGGGCCGAGCTTATCGAAGTCTCCCGGTGCTCTTTGGCGAGAGAGGACCGTCGGCCTCTCTCTTTCTCTCTCTCTCTCTCTTTCTCTCTCCTCTCTCCTCTCTTCTCTGCCACGAAGAGAGACCGTGGAGACCCCGAAGAGGGCGACGAGATTTCAGAACGAGAGCGGAACGACGACGGTTTGGTCTTTCGTCGGATGCTTTTAGCCGATGAGTTTCGCTTCCCTGCATCCCGTTTCGCTTTCGTCTCGTTCTGTACCATCGCTGTTCTCTGGCCTAACCCAGCTCTTCTCATCCATATGTAACAGTCGCCCTGGTATTAATGACAGGGGGAGAGAGAGACGGGACGCGACATGTTAGGTTCTTTACCCTAGAAGACTTCTCTCTTCTCTCCTGTTCCCTTCTGCCAAAATGCCGTCCTTCTCTTCCTACATTCATCCGACGGACACGGGACATTGCGGTCTGACAACGGTGCCCTCTCGTTATCTGATTAATAGGCTGAGGAATTATTTGCTCGACGTTTGTTGCGCCATTACACGCCGATACTTCGCGATACTGGCTGCCAGTTGTTACACTCCTGATTTGAAGGTTCGCCGCGATATTCGGTAGACACAATTTCAAATGTGCCCAGTATTACGAAAGTGATCTAACCGATCACTAGACTGCGGATCTTTGTCCAAAATAAAAATAAATAAAAACAAAAATAATTTTTTATTTTGTTTAAAGATCTGTCGTCCTGTTATTAGCAACAAGAGCAACTATAGTGGTTATACATATTATGCAGTATTATGTACATTATACATAACACGTTATGTTCTGTTTTGATTACAGAGCACAGAGGATCTTTCTCATATGTCAAGATGAAGAGGAGTGCGCATCGTGGTCGGCGAAGGTAAGGACCATAAATTACGCATATAACGGTGAAAACCGAATATACGCGAAACGTAATTTTACCGATAACGGAATCTCGTAGATTGTATATGTACCAAGAGACACGCAATTTTCGATCTTGAAATAAATATTCATAAACAAGCAGACGTTACATTATACCCGAGTCAGTCTGCCTGGTAAAAAAGAATTGTCGACATCCGTTGGTCGATTGTTTTTCGTGGAAGACGGTCCTCTGCCCGATTAGTATCATTAATGATTTTACGGTTCGATAGGTAGAAATCGGTGTCTGCCATGTTGTGTATCTGATCTGCTTGACCGTGAAAAAAATACTGCAAAACGTTTATTTGAAAAACCAAGAATAGAACTCTGAATCGTCGGAATAAAATTAGCAGAGCGACCGAGGCGTTAACTGGATTTATTTTGCTAATGAAAGGTACCAAAAGGTAGAATAATCATCTCAACAGTATAAAAATGCTCTCATTCTTAATATTTAAGCTTCAATTACTCGCACTTCACTTTCTACATAAATGAAATGAAACAACTACTTTAATGCAAAGTAAATATTTGCTAGTGTGGTCGACACCTTTGTTTATTCTTGAAACACTAGATTGAAAGTTTTGAGACATGTAGGTATCGTGTACAACATTAAGGAATTCATAAAAATAATTCCCCATAAATACAGCTTTACAAGAACCGTGACTTCAGTCTCGGATAAGATTAAGAGGGCACACAGAATTTTTGTGCAACGACCTAAAGCAGAAAGGCACCGCCGAAAAAGCCAAGTACCATTTTTTCTCAAGGAAAATTTTCAAAAGGAAAGATTTCAAGGTTTGCTCTGCTGATCCCTGAATGGTTTCGGCGGTCTTTGTGTCGAGCAGAGGGACACATGTCGGAATTAATCACAACGAGAGCTCGGGTACAGGTTGAACGGATCGGAAGGACAGATCCTCGGACACGGGGACAGATTTCCAGGCGTCCGCAAAGTGGTTGATAAAGTGGCAGCAATCGGTTAGGTCTTTTCGAGGCAGGCGCGACGACGCGACCCGACGGCCACTTTACCTGCAGCCCGGTGGCACTCGGACAACCGTCGACAATGAGATGAAAAGACTCGAGAAAAGAAGAGAAACAGCCGCCTCTTCAACACCAGCTTCGTTTTGCTCGTCTGTCGTCTCATCGGTTACGCTCTCTCATTCTCCTTCCATAATCGTCGAAGAATTTTGTCTTCGCAGTTGTTCGTTTCTCGACAATTCCCGCATCGCAGCCCACATTATTTTAAACTAAATTAATTCAACGTAATCTTTCTACGATGTAAAAATTTCTATCTCTTGAATCGCGTTAACCAATCATTCATTAGAGCAACAATGGTACGCTGACCTCACACGAACACTTAAAAAACCGATCAATTGGGTAAAGCAAATATGCAAAATACCAGAAAACTTTAATAATGCATTCAGTGATAACTAGACTTCTGCGTTTACGAAGAAGTTGACTGGGTGAAATATAAAAACGGTAGATGATTAGAAAAATTTCAGAATATTGTCTTTGATGCAGTAATATCACTGAGGGATGAAATTCATTTATAAATCCGCATAACGACCCGCAGTTTCGATTCAATCGCGAATCAGACGTTTAAGCTCGTGAAGAAAAAGAGAATCTCTTTATCAGGGCGTTTCGATCTCGCAGGTGTCGGATATCGTGTTTGGATCCCGAGGATGTACGAAGCTCCCCCGGGAGGTGGAATGCATCCTGAATTAATATGCTCGCGCCATTCGGAACGAAACTCTTCGGCGTTGACTGGCATAAGGTCCCATTAACAGCTAAGTAGGATCGATTCGATCCTTGCTCTTGGTAAATGCTCCCAGCGCGGCAGTTAGTCCCGTGTAAATCGTCTCTGGTCCATCGTCCGTCTCCTTTCCGTCGAATCTCTCTCTCTCTCTCTCTCTCTTTCCCTCTCTCTCTGGCACGTTTTTGCGTTAACCGTACAAATTACACGGGCCCCATATCCCCGAACGCTAGGCGGACAGAATGGCCCGTGCCCCGCGGCTTGATCGACGATGAGAGAGGATGGAAAGAGAGAGAGAGAGTGTGGGGACGAGTCAAGATTCGAACATGTGGCATCATTTGTTACGTACAAAGTGGGGTCCGCATGTGACCGGGCATGGGTTATCTAAGCTCGCTTTAACGCGCCCACGTAGCCGGAAAACCAATGGCGCGAAGGAACGGGGAATCAATGAACCATGTAAATGCGTCTGCACGTCATGGTGGCCCGGCAAGGGTTCGTCCAAGAGAAGTTCTTCTTCGAAATGTGTGAAACCAAGGAATTAGGGTAACTGTTCCAATTACTGCGGTATCATTATTGTATCTATAATACTCCATATCTAGAATCTTATCCTATCTACTTACCTGTATCGAATAGGTAGGGTAAAGTGCCCAAATATGAACCACTTTTTGTTGATGTAATTTTATGATTATTTTAGCATTACTAACATTACTGAAATGTTAGTATTTAAAAGATTTCGAAATCATATGTTCATGTATGTATATGCTACGGATAAAGTTTTACAAAACACCAATGTATTATTCAGCAATTATACGAAATGCAAATGATAGTTTGAGAAACGTCTTAGAAATCTAATAAACTTGACAAAAAATGCGATGTACTTAAATCGCAATTTTCTTTTGATCACTGTGAAAGATCACAATGATTCGTAGTGACTAGTGACGACTCTGAGCCGACCCTCGATCGCTAAGGGTTAAATGTTCGAAAAGAAAAGCACAGACGCGGGCCCGGACAACGGAACAGACTGAATCCAGAGGAGAAATCGACCGGTAGCGATTAAAAGCAATTACCGGACAAGTGAGGTGGTACAGATCGTGCAGGTAGACGCTTGCACAGTGGTGGACGATCGCGATAGTTAAAACGACAGTGTAGCAGCGTGGACGTGGCTCGCGTGGCCTGGCCGTGGGGTTTACCATGGGGAGAGATCCTTGGTTTCCGTGGACATATGGTCAGCCATGGCTGGCCGTGACAAAAAACTGCGCTACAGAGAAACGGGCGACAGAAGTTGGGAGTGTCGTCGGGCGATATATCAGGGCTTAAACTGTCCCGTCTAGGCGAGCATGTCCTACCAACTCATGGTCCTCCGCGCACCCTGGCTGACTGACTGCGCGGGATGGTTCGGCTTGCTGGTTTAGCTGGTTAGCTGGTTACGCTGCTGGTTGGCTGGTTTCGGCTCTGGTGCGCGCGTATGGCGTCGACTCGCGTTCAACAGGGGTGCACGAGCATTAGTTAATAGGGCCGGATAGATCGGGGACGCGTTAATGCCGAAGGGATAGGAAAAAAGAAAAAGAAGAGAGAAAGAGAGAGGATCTCCTCTTGTCCGCAGGATATAAAAGGTGGCAGTCTAACCGAATGCGGTTTCCAATCTGTTGGGTTTTTACGCCTCGGGTCCGACGGGGGAGGATTAGCCGATTCCGGGCGATTTTCGGGAATCCTGTTCCACCTCGGCCACCTGACCCTCCAAAAGTGGCAGTGGAGACGATTAGATCGCGCGCACACACGTTGCCAATTTATACTCTTGTTTCTAGACTGCGGAGCTGTATGCGAAAAATAAACATTTTCTTCATAGATTGTAAGAAGCAGGAGCCACATACAAATAACTTGCACTCTTTAAAAATTGTATATGTAGAGTTGAAAATAATATATCGCGTCATCCTAAACATTTGGTAATCTCTTCACTGTTTTAAGTGTTCACCGCCCGTTTTGCTCGTAAATGCATCAAATCCACAGTTCACTTATTTCTAACCGCTTGCACTGCGATTTATTTTAGCTGAACATCGATTAGGGTACGGATATAGTCCAGCGTTGAAGATCCCAGCGAAATCAAGCCAATGTAGTTAAATGCGACTGTTCGGATCCCGTTCAGACGCGGCGGAAACCGCGCGTTGTCGATCGCGCGGTTCTTCTTTTCGATTGTTTGACCGCGCGGACAAGTGTGAACGAACACAAACACGCTGATGTACATAAGATTCTCATAGTGGATCGGTGACGAGAGAAAAGCGGTGCACATAAAATCAGATCTGGTGCTTAGAACCAGCTCTAAATACACCTTGCAATCTCCACAGGAAAATCAGCACGGCAGCGTTCTCAAAGCGAAATTGCATCGAAATCGCTTCGCTCGCATCTTAGCCGCGTCCCCGGTGAAAGATCGCCGGCGCAGAATTTCGCGGAGATCTTCCTTGGCGGTGTGTGTGTGTACGTCGGAAGGCAATTTGCGAGGTCGGTGGACAGATTTTTTAAAGCGAGGCAGCGTTAGGCCGAGGGCGGCCGCGTAAAGGCAAAGCTAATCAGAGAAGCGGGGCCGAGTCCACTTCTTGTCGCCGGAGAAACTTCATTACGCATTCAGCTTGGCGTCGGGATTATCATATCCGGAGGATCCTTTGACGAGGATCCTCGATCCCCTGGCGGGAGGACTCGAAAAATATATAAAACTCGAAGAATCTCGGCGCGATACGAGCGGCCGCGTCTCCTCCGGGCCCGGCCGCCCGGTTCGCTACCAGAAACGACAGACGACTTCCAGTTAGAAGGGCAAAGCTCGTGCCGTCGGAGCGGAGCGCCGCGCAATGAATAAAAATCGTTTGAAGTATCGCTAGCTGCAAATTAACGCATAATCGTCAAACGTAATGAGAACCTCTCTCTCTCTCTCTCTCTCGGTTGTCCGTTTCTCGCGCCCGTCGCGTCGCCCCGACGTAAACGAGACTCGGAACGACGCGGAACGATTCCAGAACGCGCCAGCCATGGAATACGGCCGTGTCCTGCTTCGGAAAACTTTGATTATTTTTATAATAACTTCTCTGCGGGTCTTGGCGACGCTCCACCGTCGAGAGTGCTCGCTCTTTTCGCCGATGCTCCGCGTTCAGATGTCTTGTGACGCGACTGGCTCATCTCGCAGGGTGAGGTGGACCTTTTCCAAGGCGCTTTGGTGAAGATGCTGGGTGGTGCAAGTTGAGATTAACGCGGGTGCTATAGTCGAGAGTATGATCTCCTAATCAATTGTTCATCAATTTAGAAGTGGAGTCGAACGCGAACGTTGAGATGAGTCAGAAATTGCATTGTTATATTATAACTATTAATATTAAGTGTATTATATCGTCGACAATCAGCATCGTCCACGTCGTCTCCTCTTAAATATATTGAACGATCGTGTTCTTAATAACACTCTCGTGGGAGAAGCTTAACAAGCTTCCGTCCCAAACAAGGTAACTGCTCGTTAAACACAGTCCCGAAGAACTTCATTCGCATTGAACGCGAAATTCTCAAATTACGGAAAACCCAGAGGAATGCAAAAATACATCCTCCATAAAAATACGAATGCATAATACTCATCTCCTCCATAATACTCGCGTGGATCGATAAAGCTTAACAAGCTTCTGTTTCTTTGGATCCATCCCAAACAAGGCAGCAGTTCATTAAACACGGTCCCAAAGAACTCGAATCGCATCGGACGCATCGCAAATTCCCCAAATCGTGGAAAACCAACAGGAATGCACCCGAAACTGAATAAGAATAGAACGGTGGTCCACGGCACGTCAAAAACTGCGACGGACGTTCGTACATTGAAGACTCCAGCATACATGTATCGTACATTTGAGGATCCTGTTAATTCGTACAACACTGGGAGACGTCCTCGACAAACGTCAACGAACGACCTAATCAAATCTACCGGAGACTGATTCTAGTAACGCAAACACATGCTTGCCTGCTATATTCTGGTTACGACGAATCCAATTTATAATTTATATCAGCATCATCTCCCCCTTGAAACACCGAATGTCTTACCCATATCGTCCTCACGCATGAACAAAGCTTAACAAGCTTCTATTTCTTTGCAACCCGGCCCAAACAAGGCAGCAGTTCATTAAACGCTGCCAAAAGAACTCGTCTGGTGCGCATCCCTAAATCCCGAAATCATGGAAACCCTCTAGGAGAATGCAGTGAAAACATCATACGAATCCGCAGGACACCAAAAAAGCTCCATCGAACTTCGAACAATCTCGCGGGTGCAAGGCGTGCCGTATCGGCCTCGCGATCTCATTAATTTCCTGGACGCAATAAAAACGAGCTGGTACGGGGGGTGGGCGTGGGACAGACCCGCCCACGGGACACGATTCCTCCAGGACCTTACAGAGAGAACAAACGAAAGAGAGAAGCGAACCAGAATACAGAGAGGACAAAGGGGAGCGAAAGAAGCTGTCGAATCGTGTATAAATGCTTTTTGGCATCGGCGTTGTTGTTTGCCTTCGGTATTTCGTATCTGGGGGCGTGCGCGTAGGGATCGACGTCGATCGTTTGTCGATCGCGCGTGGAATCGGGAGTCACTCGGTGGCATTGTGCTCGGCACGTGTCGTCGCAGGAGAAAACGAGCGCGGCCGTCGTTCGAACCTAGTCACCGAGAAAGCGGCCTCGGCACGGTTACAATGCTGCTTCGAACTCTCCTCTCCTCTCCTCTCTCTCTCTCTATCTCTGTCTCTCTCGCGCTCGCGCGCGCGTCAGATATACGGCCGGAATTAATTGATACCGCGTGCCCGAGCAAGCAAGCATCGGGCAAGGGTTGCGTAAGCACCGTGGAAAAAGCACCTCTCTTTCGCCGTTTCTTTTATCCGATCCCTTTCCCCCCTCGCCTCCCTCACTCCTCCCATAGCCTTCGCCATAGTTTGATTACTCGTTGGTGCTTGCTGCCCAGCCTCTTTTCTCGACGTGTGTTTCCGCGTCGCACCCGTCCGACATAAAACGCTTTTAAACGACCCGGCGCGTTTCTTACGCTTCGTTCGCCTCGTTCGCTGTGTCGGTCCGGCTCCCGGCCGTCGATCACATCGCCAGGACACGTACCGATCGACACACACGATCGTTATTTACGTAACGACGCAGGTGCGTCGCGACGGTAATTGCGAGAACGTCGCTCCGAGGTCCCACAGGACGATTTACGCTTTTTCATAGGTCTTTGCCAGGTTTTTTTTTCAAAGGCAGCAGGATCGAGAGGGATCTTCGTTATCCTGCTGCGATCCTCGGTTTCGTACGTACCGCTGGTGGTACACGGTCACGTATATGCGTTAAAAGCATATATTTTATAACAGGTTTTAAGGCTGTAGAATATATTCCCACCAAACACGAATGTGGCATTATGAAAAATGCAGTGCACAAGAAAGCACATAAGTTTGCTTAACTGTCGAGAAAAAAAGGCACGGAACGTGTTAAAATAATGTGATGCGAACACTTTCGTAATTACGGGCACAATGTATGTTGGTAAAAAAAAAAACAAGATCGTTTTTGAACAGATAATACAATCGACTCGTGGAACAAAATTGATTCGAAAGACGGTAGAATCTTCGTTCATAGAAAAACGCACCGGAAAGTTGGCCCCCAATGATTTGCAGACGAGCGATCCATTAGCGATACTAGTGTACAGCGAGCAGAATCATCGTCGCTCATTCGTCACGATTGGTCAAGCCGTCCAGACAGTGATTTGCGGTTCCAGGACGAGTGGAAGCTCGTGATCTCCCCGAAATCGGAAGCCAGAAAGGGGCTCGAGGGTTCATTGAAGCGCGACGAGTCGAATTCTCGATTCGATCGCGCGCGAAACTCGAATACCGCCGCGAGACGATGATGAATCGAGGAGAGTCGAGTAATCGAGGAATCGCGGGAACACCGAGAACCATGCTGCTCTCTACGATACATCTGGCGCGGCTAGGAAAAATCCGCAAAACGGAATCCTCTACATAGCAAGGAAGCCTGAAGGCGTGGCGCGCTGATGGATGAAGATCGATGCGTGGTACGCGACCCATCGTGCGCCGCGTCTTATCCTTCAGACCTTATCCTACCACCCTCGCGATGTCGTTACACCTCATATCCTCCCCTGCCGACTTAATATACTCCGACACGCGCGGGGATACCGTTTACGGGACGCGCCAGGTGGTTTTCGGGACTTCGCCCGAAAAGAAGCTCAACTATAGTTATGCTCCTTGCTGCTGGAAGCAAGCGGGTTCGAAACGAAAACAGGTGTCAGGCTCTGAAGCTTGCGGCTGAATGCATTTTTTGCATAACCTTCTTAAAATTAGTCCAAAGAACTTGTAAGAAGGAACATCAATTTAAAAAATTTTTATTCTCTAGCAAAAACTAGCCAGTCTAACATCTTAAAAAGATACAAGTCCTTTGAACCAATTTTGAGAAAGTTATTTATAATGAAAAAGTAATGTATTATTTTGTCGTTGTTGACCTACCACGGCGATCAATCACAAGCACGGACAACATCCGAAGAGAATAAAGTAAATATTTTCACTTTTATAAGGCAACATTGTTACTTTTAATGTCCGGTCAGTTCAGTGTTGAAGGAGTTTAACCCTCCGGAATACTGCTAACTAATTTGCTTAACGATGGCTCGTATTGAGTCCAAAAGAAGCCACACCCGGGGATCACGTTCGTCCCCTAAAAAAATTGACGAGCAAGATCCGAATGGGCCTCTACGAGATCCCGAAAAAAACCTTAGCCGTGGGATGCTTGATCTAACCTTAAACGAAGATCGGTCCCCTAAAGGGCTAGCACGATCACTGGTCCGCGAATAATGGAAGCGTATCGAGTTCTTTTTAACTAGCGAACGATCGCTCGTTGAAGCCGGGGGTGGGATGGCATCGGACACCGAACAGACACGCGAGCTCGCGCGAAAAAGTCGCATAAATTGCCAAACTTTCTGCCGGGAATGGAAGAAACCAGCCGGGGGAACACGGTGGTCTCGCCGCGCCGCGCCGGGGCGGTGAAAACAGCCGGGATCGCTCGGCGAATCAACTTGTCTTTTCTTCCCCTGTGCACGGCTCCCGACTTTTTCGATGGACTACAGTTTCACTCGACTTCGAAGCCATTCGCGGAAATATGCTCTCGTCAAGCTGTTTTCCGGGAAACTTTTGCAACTCCCAGGCGTTCGACACATGGAAACGACTGGGTAGCAGATCGAGCTGTTTTCTTCACGAAAATACGAGAACCACTCGATTTAGAGTTGCATCCTCCGTCACGGATTCATTGCTCAACCCTTCGCCGTCCATTTTGACGAACTTAGTTCAGGTTTTTTACCTATAAGAGAATAAAAATTAGTTTTCATATGTACAGTTGTGGAATGTACGAATTTATAAAAGCCAATGTTTGTGAAACCCTAAAAAATTCCCTTTCTGGGAAAGGTCAGATCGCAATTACTCGTATTCGAACAGGACACTCAAGATATATGACTCATGACTTCCTGTGACTATCACAGCATTTGTGTCGGAGAAGTAACAAGATTTTTGGTTTATGGTTCGCACAATTGTCGATTAAACTCCAATAGTATCGATTAAACGTCACCCAAAGTCCACGAATGATTTCAACCCCGAAGTGATCGTTCTTCCAAAGGTTCGAACGAGTCCGTGATCGAGAAGGATCTAAATCTACGAGCAGAGTCGAGCGTTTAGCCCGGGAAAGCTGTCAGAACGCGATTATTGATGACGTTCATTGATGACCGACGTGAAAGACCGCTGACCGCTGTCTTCGCCGTTGGCAGCGTTCGCTAACGCGAATATAATGCCTGGCATTTTCCCTCGCGAGGGAGTCCAACAATACAATTTTCATTTTCGGCCGAAGGGTGAAGCTTTTCCCCCGTTACTTTCTCCTTTTCAACCCGATTCTCTTTATCTACTCTCCCTAGCCAGTTCTCGCCTCCCACTGTCTTCCTGCGTCACAGTCATAGCTGAATATCATAACAATAATCCGAAAATCCGTAACTTCAAGTAAACTTTATGAAAACATTTTAAAACTTCATATTTTATAAATGCATAAAGAACCACAGTATAGTAATAACCGCACAAAGTTCAAATAAATTCAATCTTGTTATTTTTATCAGGCGACACGTAACAGCTACTTTTAAGGGTTAACTCTTATTGGTGATTCAGAGTCACTAATTGCTGTACCAATTAAATTTCGTATCCAAAAAATCATATAGAATGTAATTATTCTAGGTCTCGGAAGAAATGTTTAATTTCCGAGTGCAAAGGGTTAAAGCTCGGCAGGTTTAGCGTTAATAGGGAGATGCGTTATTGGAGCAAGTCCGGATCCAATTTGACAAGCAGGAAAGAAAAAAGGGAATGGCACCAGCGGCGACGTCGATCTTCCCTTGGCAGTCGTCGCTCGGTTGTCGTCCCGCGAACACATCGGAGGTAATGGCGCGTGCCCTTTACAGAGAGAGAGAGCCCTCCGTTACGGACGATTTTGTCCCGAGCCGACATTATTTATCACTTTCCAGTGAAGTTTCGAGACTCCTTCCCGACCGACACCCTTCTAGGAGACTCTTCGCGGCCTGTACAAGGGGAGGAAACGAGCTGTGGACGTTTCTCTGTCGTAAAGCTCGGCCCGCGTGAAGAATACTCTTCCGGTCAATTGTGTCTCGGACAGTTTTGCAATTACAGCGACGACGACACTCGTTCGCGCCCCCTCCGTGTACCTCTTCCTCGTCTTTCGGCAATTTATTTAGTGCTGGTCCATGTTGCAATTTACGGCGACATCCATTAAACTGAACAATCTACATGTTAAAACACCCACAATTCATTATAGATGTTTCTACAGTTTACAGATGATTTAGTCTCTTTATGATATTATGTCCGTAGCAGTGTGTGTTATGTTTATGTATTTGTATATTCTTATTCTGCAAAAATTTCCCTTGGTTGTCATTCTTATATTGAAAATCGTGAATTATGTTGAAATAAATCTCGTATGAGATTTTCTACAATAAAAAGAAAATGGATCAGAGTGTTTACCCAGCTGACTAAAGAATATTTTCCAATTTATCACGCAAGATTATATTGTCAGCTGCGTAAATACTCTGATCCATTTGCTTTTTACTGTAGAAAATTTCATATGAGATGAGTCGGTGCAGTGTTGAAGAATGCATCATCCTTGAAGAATGAAAATGTACCCACTTGGTTCGATTAAATCGAAGCGAAAAGCATCGGTATCTCTTCGCGAGCCTAAAAGTTAGTCGTCTGCTATCGAGTAGCATTCGGTGAATCATTTAAATAACTCACGATCAACGAGGGTGGACCGGCAAAAGCAAAAAGGATCGCGTTAGCGAGGAATCATGCAAACATAGCTGACGCAAGTAGCCGG
Organism: Lasioglossum malachurum; assembly: GCA_028455605.1. Classification (NCBI taxonomy): domain Eukaryota; kingdom Metazoa; phylum Arthropoda; class Insecta; order Hymenoptera; family Halictidae; genus Lasioglossum; species Lasioglossum malachurum. Next base: position 29,721,405 of record CM052315.1, read on the forward strand.
CACGTGTGTTTGCCGGCGCAGCGAGAGGTCCTGCGAGTGTCCTGCAGGATATTTCAAGGAGCGTGTAAGTGTAAGGTCTCGGTATCGTGCTCTGGTGTAATAGTCGGCCCCGTGATGGTCCTACATAGGTCCACGCGTTTCGAAGGGAATCCAGCGGGAATAGGCTCTCTGACCCGTTGCGCAAATCCGTCAAGGGGAAAGTCCCGGCGACTACGGAAGGGATCGGGCTCTGCCACGTGACGAGCGTGTTTGCTGGGTACACAGAGCCTCGGTGTTTGGTACACACGGCCTTGGAAGGCACAATGCTCGATGGGCTCCGCCAAAACAGCGGCGCGACGCCGGCATAAGCGATATTTGTGTCAGCATAAAGGACCCCCTAACGCCGTGTTAAAAGAACAACCGTGTACCCCTCCACTTCTACACCCACCCCCTCTTTTCATCCCTCTTTCGCTTTCTCTCTCTGCGTTATGCTCTCTGTTGGTTGCGTTCACCGCGATCCTGCCAACAAATGCGTGGCGCAACAAAGATCATTCGTCCCTCAGTGGAACCTCTCCTTTTTTCGCTGCGCGAGACTTTTTTTTTATTTATTTATTAAGGTCGCGTCAACAGCTGGGTTATTTAGCGATGATAAATTATATTTGATCTATGTGAAAAAATTTTTTTTTCAAAAATTGCAATTAATTGGAATTGAAGAAAGAAATACTAAAAGATGTAATTTTAGTATTTCAATTTTCCCCTATAAATGCATAAAGATCCGCAGCCTAGTGATGGGGTGAAGTCTACTAACTCTACTTCTGCGGATTTTTTGGTGAAGTTTGCTGAATGGTGATTGTAAAAAGAATTGTCGAAAGGGGTAGCGTTTGGCAGCCGAATGTCCGAAGCCAACGTTTAACGATTCCTGTGCGATACGGGGGCTGCAGTTTCCGGTGACGCGCGTGCACGTTCCTCGATTAACCGGCCGTGATTTATCGGCTGGTTGATTGCATTCCCTTTACGTGTTTATATCGTGTACCGACGTACCAGGAATTCTATACCCTCGGCCGCGTTTGCATATGCAAGCTAATCGCTGGCTCGCGATCGCGTTCCCCTACCTCTGTCTTCTCCCAGTTGCACCACTTTCGTTTTCCTTCGAAGGAATCTGGTCGGAAGACCGCCCACGATTCGCTATACAACCTTGTTAACCAAACTATCTTTGCAATACTGAAAAAAAACCATATTCTTACGAAATTACGTGAATGTATAATATCGTAACGCTCCTTCGCTGTACATCTAGAAAAGACAATTCTGTTATTGTTCCTAAATTGCTCCATAGAAGATTCTGAATCGCCCTACTTCGTTTCCAATTTAAATGAGAAGAGCAAAATATTTATTTTTACATATTTTAATCGGATTGGAAAAAAATACCACAGTAAAACGTACACCCGCAGTAATAGATGCATTTACGTTATGGCAATCACTTCGATTCTCTGTTTCCGCGATTCCGATTCCCATAGAGTTTCATAGAAAGTTTCATAGAGGTAGACGTGGACTCGGCTAGCATCCGACCTCTCGCAATCGGCTTAACAGCCGAACGTGGCGCGGAGCGTCGGCGTCGTTGACGGCGCGGGATTAATTGGTGCAGATAGTCAGGCCAGCGGAAGACTATGACGGCTTAACTAGAGTGCGCCAGCTCCCACGGAGATCGGACACCAGACAATCCTTCCTGGTCGTGGTAGACTTTACACGGCGATCCGAGGCCAGATATTTCGGGGTCTCACACAACCTCGCACGTTCTCTCACCGTCGTTCATAATACACGCTCGCGGTCTAACAAGAAATAATAACCGGCGCGCGATGACATGTTTATTACGTGTAATCTGTTGTGCGCGTGTTCCACCTTATCCTGCTTACAAATTTGCACCGGTTCAACCGCGATACGATCTTGCAATCCGTGCTCGTTAAGGATCCTCCGCTGTCTAGAATCCTCGTCTTTCGATGGAAATCGTGTATACGCGAGTATTGAAAGAATCTGGAACAAAGTGCGGTGTTTGTATTCCCCAATTATCCAGATTCCGCGTTCGTCGCCCTGCTTATCGTTCTCCTCCCATGGGAAACCGTTCGTTAACCACGAAACCAGATTTTAAAAGGCCCGGGAGAGGGAGTAAACAATTAACGAGCTAACGGAGAAGAAGCATGGAGGAGCCGATCTCCTCTACGAAGGTCCTCGACTTCCGTGCGAAACGAGCAGCTGAAAAAAATCCGCCAAGCAACGAGGCGGAACCCGAACACCGTGAACCCCGCGAGGATTTTCAGCCTAAACGACCGTTGGCTAATGTTCGGAAACCTCTCGCAGCCGGTTTACGACGACAGTCGCATTAGCCACAGGACGAGGTTACAATGGACCCCTCTGTTTTTCACGCTCGATCGAAGGGCAGGGGGCCAGCCCACGTCCACGAAAAAACCCCCTCTTTGCTATAGATCGAGCCCCCTACTTAGCGGGGTGGATTTGTGAATCAGAGTGAGAACGATAAATTGATAAACGACAAGGAATTCGCTGTTCTATGGTGTCCGTTCGACGCTCCAACTACGTCTATCATTATCACACTGCGAATGTCCGTGCGAAACCAAAGTTTTCTGCAACGATCGCATGGAAATCCTTTTTTTTTATTTTCCTACTGTTTCATGTTTCACTTTGTTGGTTGTAGGAAGCTCTTTCTCTCTTCGGAAGCCAGACTTCGACTGGCCACGGTAGCACAATAAAAACAACTGAACGAGTTTTGAGATTCTAGGAAAATAGAAAAAAAAATGATAGAGGAAAAAATCATATATGTTATAATATGCCCTAACTTCCTATGACCTTAGTTTTTATGTGGATGCACCGAAATTGCACTTTATTCTTTAATGCAACCCAATATTTTTGTTAAACCGGATTTTTTGTTATCCTACGTATTAAAGTTCTAACCCAAGGTCATATCGAAATGTCAATACTTCACGAGATATTTGACAAAATGACAAATACTTCACGAGATATTCACGAGATAGCGATAGTTTGGATACTTCTTGTAGTAAAGTACGTTCCCGACGCAAGGTCAGGGGTGCCAAAGTCACAACCAAGTACATACACTGAATATCTCGGCAGACTTACTCATTCTTGTCATAAATTAGCAAATCTTTATCATGGATGAGTTTGTAAAAAGACGTAATTTGGGAAACGTTTTCTACGATAGTTGGCCTTCTGACGTCACTGGACAACGAAGGTCATTCTTTTCAAATCAACGGGTGAACATTCATGAATATTCGTCCAGTGCTCTACGAATAATGTGGTTTTGCTTCAAGTTCCACGATATACGAAGCGAGCGCAAAATGGGAATGATATCTGCTACCTTCGAAAAGTGACAAGATTGAATAATGAATATACATTATGTCTGCGAATTTATTTTTATCGACGTCGGTCGTTTACGTTCACGACTAATTTTTGTACTGTTCTAAGCTCTCAAACAATTCAACTAAAATTCTATAATACGTGTGGAACTTCTTACTTTAATATCGGAACGTGAAATGTTTAAATCGTTAATAGGAAAAAATTCGCTCCGGACATGTTAAGTCCGGACACGGAAGGATTTGAAAACAATGTTGCAATAATAAATAGATAAATAAGCGACCCTGTGCTTGCAGACGCAGAATTAATATTATTAAGTAAGGTTCCTTTTATATAGCAATATTCTTTCTTAAAAAATTAGGTTGAATTTGCCTCGAGATGATTCACGACTTTTACGTACCACTAATATATTATTAATACGGTAAGTTTATTTTGCTGTCGATTCCAACACGTTGTCGTCAGGAAAACGCGTTCTCCCCGTTCGATGACGTTCCAGCGTGGCATAGGGGGTGATTTCGGAAAGTGTTCGGAAAAATCGTCGCCGATCATGATCCTCCGAAGTCACAGACTGGTTTGCGCCGTCGGTGTCACGCTAAATCCCCGATGCATTGTTCGCACCCCCTCTGCCGGTCACGATTTTCCATCGGCACCCCTCGGAACCCATACAGTCAACTTCCACCCCTTATTCCTTTCTCTCTCTCTCTCTGTTCTTGCCTCGTGCAGCGTTGTACATCAGTACAATCCAGTCTCCGAGACAGTTACGATCAGCAACCCCATATATGGAAAACGCGTCACAGTCTCGCGCGTCATCATGCCGAGCATGATCCGATACTTTTTGTTCGCCCAGTGAAAACTCTCTAATAATAATATTAGAGAAATTACTCTTATAGAAATAAGAAGGCGCGTATCACGAGTCAGAATTACACAAATTATAGCAGAACAATTTTTCCAACAATAATCTGGAGAAAGAGTTTCGAGCGCAAGGTGCGAACGTGCCCCGGGGAACAATGAAATAAGAAACGGTGTCGCTGTAACTGAAAAATCTGGGAACCAGGAAAAGCGAAGCTCGGTTCCGGCGTCGCGGGTTATAATCGTCGATGGGCGCCGATTGGCGTGATTAACGGGGACCGATTAATAATTAAGATCGTGGCAGCGGCCACCCTAAAAAGGCCGCGGGGCATCTCTCACTCTCTGGTCGCGCGGGAACGCCGGGTAATGGCAATTTACTGCGTCCCACGGGGCCAGATAACTTCGTATCTTCCCGGTAATCATTTATTCTCTCAATGGGCACGATATTGCCAAATTGAATTAGATAAGCGAACGGCAGCGACTGTGCTCGTGTATCTCGTACGTGTTCTCGCTTCGAAAGAATCGCTTGATTAAGTTTCCGGCAAGCTTTTTCTATCTTTCTATCTTGAAGAGCGGGGAGACACACCCTCGGACATATCTATTACAATTTAGGGCTGTGTTGCTTTCTTTCGAAGGTCAATGATTTTGAAGCTTATTAGAGGATTCAAGTAAACGGAGCTTCGAAGCTTTGAACTTCGAAATTTCGCTGTGTCGAGTTATATCTGATACAGTTACAGGCACTCCTACATTTCGGAAGAAACACGCCACCACAGCTAAAAGATTGATTGAGTTACAACTTCATACGATTCGAAGACTTTGAAGGCTTCGAAGCTTCAATAATTCGAAACTTCGTACACTTCGAATCCTTGGAATCTTCGCAGAGTCGAAGCTTCGGAAAAGTAACAGCTCTATTACAATTTACAATCGATAATAACGCTAAAGGATGGCGAGTATAGAGAGAGAGAGAGAGAATTATTCACGGAACAACGGCATTGCACCCTGGTATATTGACCCTCCGTCGCTAAATACGTCCGCTTGACGTTCACGCTCCGGGAGAGAGAGACTCGCAGGGACGCGTGCATGGGGATCGGACGTGTTTCATAAAGACCTAACGTCGTATTAGAGTGAAAACGGAAACAACCGTGACTGCGGCCGGCTTCCCGTTTCAAAGGAGACAACGCCGTCGCGCGTTGGTTCTGCTCGTCCGCCGCCACGATTCTTAATCATCGCTGACAGATTACGTCGATTCGTCATCTGACAAGGATTCCGAGGTGCCCGGACACCCACGTGGCCTGTCAACATCCGTCAACGTTCACCGAGTATAATAACAATCCCTCAACACTTCGATCGTCGACGACTTCAAGCCAAAGTCGAGGGAGTCGGACTTCATTTCTTCGTATTCTCGGGTTTATCCTATCTCTGTTTCTATTCCTTCACTTTATTCTATTCTATTCTATTCTATTCGGGTTATTTTATTTTTCCACCACGAGCATTTTTGTATCTCGACGTTTTTCTAAAAAGTGTGCTTGTTCCAATAAAAGGTGCCTTTTGCGCAGGAACTAATTAGACCGCGGATCTCTATGCAAAATAAAAAATGTTCGTATCGATTGCAGGACGCATTACCCAAATAAAAATTGTATTCTTTTGTTATAATCATTTTATTGAGCTGAAACCGATGTATTGATGTCCTCAAATATTTTTAACATGTCCACTGCTTTAAATTGCGCGTGCCCATTTCTCTGATAAATGCATAAAATCCGCAGTCTAATAATCGTTCGAAAGAAGCAGAATAACACGTTTCGCGACTAAGGATTCTTCCTCGCGTACCTGTTCCGGTGTCTCTCGTCTGTGGATGGCCACTTTGCTCGGCAAATAAATTAGCGTGGGGGTCCAGAGCTGCTGTTGGATGGCTTATTCGAATAAATAAACTCGCGGCGATGTTTGGACAGAGGAGGGACAGCTAAACAGGCTTGGTTGCATTGAAACTTGCGAACGGTGCCGCAAGTGTCGCCGAAAGTACCCCGGCTGGATCTTTCTCTCTCTCTTTCTGCCACGCGGTCCCATAACAGCAGAGAATGTTTTGTTGGCCGGCCGTGCGATCCCCGCCACGTGCCGGAGATTAATGTGTTTTGATTTTTAGACTTCGTATTATAGTCGGGCGTAAGCCTTCAGCCGCCATTGTGAGAAGCCGCGCGGGCGCGCGTGCACCGCCGCTCGCCATAATAGTCGGGAACCGGCAGGAACCACGCGAATCCTGCAGGATGCACCCGGGAATGGCAATCGAATCGATCTCTTTTGACGGCCAGCACCCCCTATACACCCCCTGTGGCTTCGACCAACCCCGGTTATTACGTGCAAAAAGAAGGAACGATTTTCTGATGCGGCTTCAACGATTCCTCGCAAGTAATCGACACTCTAGTGTTCAGTTTTAAAAATGACTCGTTGATTTTTTAATAAACGCTGTGCCTCGTACACAATTTTATTGTTCGCGGACATAATCGAATTTTCGGGAAACCATCTACCGATGATTCTTCTATATACGTATATCTCGGGGTATCTCGAGGATTAAAAATCGCAGCGACAAGGTCGCGAATCACCGCGGGGCCGTCGGTTAATCGCGTGCTTTTGGTGGGAGGAGCCAGGTATTCGCACCGTTTCAATTTATCGCTGGTTTTTAACGGTACAATTTAATTGACGGCACTCGAACGACAAAGATGGGCGCGGCACGGTCGCGGGGGAGAGAAGGATGGGGTCTCGGGGTTCTGGAGAGGCAGAGAGTAGGAAGAGACGACCCGATTAATTCCTTTGTCGCCTATCTGCCGGTGGAATAACAAACCTCTTCGGCGGACGGGAGTCGAGAGGATACAAGGACGATAAAATCACGAGGGTCCACGGGACGCCCGGATAAAAAGACTGTAAAGCGAGAGGGATGGGAGAGAACGAGCAAAAAAGTGAGAGAGAGAGAGAGAGATCTGGAAAGGGTGAAGAGAGAGGATGGCGGACCTCCAGCCGTCCCTTCATTTTCCGGCATCGGCCGCGCGCCTCGGCGGAGGGAGGAATAGCAATTAAAAGTATCTGGCACAATCTTCGTTAAACTTCTTCCTCGTTCTTGGTCGACGGAGGGAAGGCATTATTAAAACGTGCCGTCGGCTGCAACCGCTACACCGCCTCCTCCTCTCACAGATTTCCCTTCCATCCCCCAGACTCTTCACCCTCGCACACCTTTCTTCCTCTCTCTCTCTCTCTCTCTCACTCTTCGGCGTCGCGAAAACCGTACTACGACTCTTTTGCATAGAAAATGTCGCCCGCCGAATCGGCAGTTGTAAGTATCGCTGTTCAAAGACTCCGACATCTTCCACGAACGGCGAATTTTCCAGGCGGTTCCGACTCTTTCTTTCCCACACCTCCTCTGCTCTTTCAACTCCTTATTGCTTAATTATCGCTCGGCGATTACTGTGGCCGAACATGGTCCGTGGAATCTGTTCGCAATTCTGGTATGCAGGCAAAAGGTTCGTGGTCGCCGGTTTTCCGAGTGCCTTCCAATCGTTCGCTTTTTGTCGTTCGATAGCGGATCTTTGTCTAACACTAAACCTACCCAGCTCTGAACATGGCTGGCATGTGTTGTGTCTTATAAAAATCGTATCATAGAATTTATATAGATTTTTGGTGAATTTTATTACATCGAAGAAAACGAAAATCGTCCAAGATCCCCGAAGTATTAATTTACCCGTTGCCGGAAGACGGCGCATCTCCGGCTTAGAGTCCACTTTTTCAAAGCCCCGGTCTTCGCAAGGAGCGTAAAGCAGTCGCATTAAAAGTCCGCGGGGATTCTCTCCGCGAAAAGTTGCCGCGTTTCAAGGTAAGTTTCCGCGAGTCTACGGGAATAATCGGGCGATACCGGGGGATGGTGGCTGGTGCCAATCGTAAACGAGGCGGCCGTTCTCAGCAACTGTGACATAATGTCCTCGTCGGTGACGTTCGCGTTACGCCGACAATATAAAGTTTCGGTGGAATCGCGGGACAATCTTGCGGTAGATCGTCGATCTCCCCCAGGAGTAAAGCGACGAACCAACGAAACGCTCGACATCTGGATACCTTTCGTGTTTCACACTTTGATTACCACCGTCTCTTTGAAACCGCGAAGCGATCTGCGATATTAATTGCTCCGGTCCGGTAGTCTCTTCCTGAAAATAAGTTGCTTAAAAATAAGAAATATCCACTAACAAACTCAACGCAACGATTAGCTTGTGTCAACCCTTAGCACTCGAGTAGTAGTGACTCAGAGTCATCACTAAAAATTGCAGAGTACCATTACTCGAAATATTGTTGAGATCATTAAACATGTTGGTATGTGATCAATTACTAAACATTTAAGTATTGTCATAAATATGTTTTATTTCTTTAAGAATATTGGTGTTTCTCGTGGGAGTAAAAGGAGAACGCGCAAATATTTCGCGATTAGGGACCGCCCATTATCGGCTCTCACAAAAGCGAATAATCGTCCGCGGGTCTTAACAGGGGCCGGCTTTAGTCCTGGGAATTATATGACGACTTCTGTCTTATTTGGGGGTGTGCGACGGTCTGTGGGGGTGTGCCAGAACAGGGTGAGAGACACAAGTAAGACCTCTCTAACTCCAGGTATTTTCATCCTATATTCCTCGACCTCCGCCTGCCGCCAGCAGGATTACTTCGAGAGTCCCTGAGAACTTCTCCCTTTCTTACCGTTCCACGGAACGTCTCGGCTTCCACGCGGCCCAAAGCGTCTTCTTCTTCTTCCTCTCTCTCTCTCTCTCTCTTCCCTCTCTCGCCATCCACTTCTCACCCCTAGACACCCCTCGCATTACCATTCTCAAAATTCTCGATAAACCGGGGCTTCCGCCCCGTGACGTTTCGCTCCCGCTATTCCGACGCGTTTCGCAGCTTCTACTTTCTGCCTACAACGATCGGGACTCCCTGACAATGCGATTAAAAGATTTCGATGCAGGGCCGTGCGGTAGATTTTCTCAGTATGAGACAAATCTTTGAAATGCCGCCCCTTAAATGATTTTAAGAAATACGACAAATCGTAATACATCAATATTGGGGAATAACGCAGACCAATATAGAAAAGCATTGCGTAAAGATTTATAATTATTGAATGGTTCAAATTGTATTATGATTTCCGTATCATAGCACGGCACGGCCCTGTTTCGATGTCTGCGACAATCACACATTTTTTAGATACTGAACGATTACCCCTGAAGAAAACCCGCGAAATCTAATTAACCCTAAACCCCTTGCCGTACCATTTTCTTTACAGTGTACTTGTCAGGAGATGAACTGCTAAGATCTTTGACTAAGTTCTTCAAAGAAGCGAAAACCAAGGGTCGAAATCGTAGTCGTTCTTGCAGACCGGTCGCTTAGAATCATTTATCTGTCCAGACAACGTCCGCTTTTCGTCCCGGTCTCTCGCCAGCGGAGGCTCGCATGGGTTCTCGTTTCACGGCGGAAAATTACGAGAGGGTTCTCGGTTCGCGAGCGAGTAAATTTCCGCGACGGGTATTTACAAACGAGAACGAGCACGCGAGTGACACGGGGGCGGGAGACTCGACAAGAGAAAGAGAGAGATGTACAGAGAGGAGAGGGTGGATGAGCGTAGCTTGGGAGGGCGAGAGAAAGAGGACACTTCATTAAGGCGTAGGATGATAACGAGGAGGATTCGAAGAACGTTCGAATGCCCGAGTACGGTTCGCTTTAGCGTGAAGGGTCTCGCTTACGCGTTTACTCGACGCGAGAACAACGCGCGAAACGTCTACGAGCTCGTACCAGGAGATACTCGTGGCAAGAGAGACGAGAGAAAGAGAGAGAATGGATAGAGAGATGAAAACTCGTGGAATCGTGAAACGAGAGGACGAGGGCGCGGCATGACGGAGGGTTCGGGTGTAGGTCCGCCGCCCCTGCTGGCTCGTTGGAGATGGAAGCAATAGGGATCAACTAGTATGCAAATCGCATGTAAATATCGTTCACTCTCCCGGTACCGAACCAGCTAAAGCCTCTTTCTCCCTCTATCTTTCTCTTTATGTCTGTGTCTCTCCATTTCGTGTCTCTTCCACCTCTTTCTCTCTCTTTCCCTCGTGGCTCCCGGCTCTCTGGAGTACCGAACAGAAGAAATCAAAGCAGGGGACAAAAGCGGGCGCAGACGTGATCGTGACGGAATTCTTTCTCGTTCTTCCGTCAACCACCCCAACTCCCCGCAACAGCCACCCTCTAGAAGGTATTTGCTTTCCTCCGACGCAGTTATGCGAGCGAAGTGGGTGTCACCGCGGCACGATTCTTCGTCGGTCCTCTCTTAATTAATTTATTTCGACTCCACCGGCTGCGGGCATGATCGTTGTCCGACGATGACAGGACTCTCTCTCCCTTGAAATCGCTGCCAGAAATTGACGGCCCGGAGAACGAGATTCGCGCTCGCGGGGATTGTTCGAAAGGCGCCAGGTTAATGAACACGAACCAATAAGTCAAACAAAATCGAAAGTGGTAAAATTTTTAATTTTTCATGATTTTCGGCCTACAACTGCCATTCTTACCACTCTTGGTCGTTTATAACTCGTAAACCAGTTGACCCACTTCAATGAAATTTTCAGAATTTATATAATTTAGGTATACGAGTTTACAAAACACATCTTTTAAATTTTCGTTATCGGCCCAGCTAAAAAAGTTGTGCAAATCAATTTTTACGATTGTTTCCACAATTCCGATCAAATGCATTTTTCAACATATTTATTAGACGTCATTTACTAAACTAATTCTTCTAGCCTTACGGAGAAATTGAAGTCGTTTGGTCCATTCATTAAAAAGTTATTCTGATTTAAAGTGTGTGTGTGTGTAATTGTATACGCGTCCGGAGGAGAGAGGCGTCGCGCCTGCAGTAATTACGCGGTATAAAGGGACTTTTGCGAAACTTATTTCGGAATCGCGAGCCAGAGATAAACGAACCGCGGAAAAAAAGAGATCTCGATTCGACGACGACGAGAGAGGAGGGAAGAGCAGCTGGCAAGCTGTTTCCGGACTTCGAATCCGCAGGATTAAACGAGCCGAGCGTAATCAGGTCATATAAATGTGGCTGGCTAATTGCAGATAGTCGACTATGCTGCTGCAAGGGGCTCGCGGATAGGTAAGTCCAACGGTGATCTCGGCTCTCCTGATGGACGAATAAGAAACGAGCTGCTTCCGAGGGGAAGAGGGAGGGGGAGCTTTCGCTGGTTTCCTATCTCGCTAGCAAATGGGGTAGCCGAATTAGTCGGGATAATCGAGTCGGTGGAGGAACCTGGAAGGAGGAGAAGCTTGTTTCCTCCTCGACGTAAAATCTGCTCCTTTACCGGCGCTGTCTATTACTCTATTAGGGCACCCCCCATTTATAAATATTGGCACACTGGATCTTTAACCCTGGGACAATAAACCTTTTATAACATCGTCGCTGCTATTGGCGACCGAGTACTCGTTTACCATAACTCTTTTAACAATTTTGTTTATATCCTAAAAAATATCACAAGATCGCTACGAATGTCTATTCTTTAGATCGGGGATGGTCAACCTATGGCGCATATAAAATGAATCCATCTTCATATTTTCAACAGTACATATTTTCTTCTTTATTAAATTATTTTATATCAAATGAATTACTAAACGTTTGAGTATTGTATGAGTAAATTGCATCAGTTTAACATGCCTAAAATGAAAAGAATCACATAGAATGAAAATATTCCAAGTCAGAAGAGATGTTTAGTTCTCGCGTTAAAATGGTACCGAGTTGCGAAGGATTAACAGATTTCGATGCCGACAACGATGAGCGAAACTGTCAACGACTATAAATCGAGGATCGTCGAGGACAAACGGTACCCTAACTTACCGTCATCGCGTTTTCCAAGCCAGAGGCCACAGTCTGCATCGCCGCTATCCTTTCTCGACCACGCGGAATCGTGTTTAGAGGTAAAGCCCGGTCTCTCGAACTTTTCTTCGCGGCTTAATTAACCTCGGCACAGGCTAAGGTGGGGGAGAGAGTGGTGGTAGCGAGCAAAAGAGAGAGGGACCGTTCTAAGCGCCACGATTCTATCTGTCCGGTCTCCCATTTTTCGTGTCGAGGTTGGGCGCCGAAGAGGGTGCAGGGGGTTGAGGGGGGTTGGGAGAGAAGCTGTTTTTAAGAGAAGCAAGCCACGGGTCCGTCGAGGAGGAGACGATTGATATCTGAGCGTGGTGCCACGTGAGAGCTCCCGAAGCCACGGCGTCTAATTAACTCCGTGACTGGCTGACCCCACGCGACCCCGGGGCTCGTTGCATGCCTGCCCGGCGCCTGTGTGCTTGCAGTCCTTGCACATGCACACGGTCATGCGGGGGCTCATCCGCGCGCACACGTGTTGCATCGACTCTCGCACACCTAACGGACCCGCTGTTCCATCGTGGATAGAGACATCATCGTGCCACCGGCCGCTCCGGAACGCTCCGAGCCGCTCGAACCCGCTTCAGCCCGCTCCGCGCCGCTTCGCTCGGCTCCACACGGCCTTATAGGCGGCCCTCGACGAGGAGACAGAGCTGGAGAGTATTCTGAGAGCGAGAGAGCAACGAGAGGACACGAGCACGCTGATGCATGAACTTGAGAACGGCCGGCTGCGGGACCATGCCCCAGGAATTCACGAGCGAACCGTCTCTCTTCTTGCGATCGGGACAACCCTGTCTCCTCTCCGCTCCTCTCCTCTTCATTCTGCTTTGCACGATGACAAGATAATTTCGCACGACCGCCTCGTCGCCGTTCGATCAGCAACGATCGACGCGTGATTAGGACTCCTTTCTGGATCTTCACCGTGGCTACTGCGTGTAGAATTACTTCCGAATCGGTTGTGTCCATTGTAAACGGGAGACATCCTGTATTATACAAACATATTATAGAAGAGAAATTTTAGACAGCAGAAAGAGGTAAGAAACAATAGGAAGGAGAGTAATCAGAATAAAGATAGAGAATAAAGCGTACGTAAACCAAGTCCAATTTCTTAGCCGCGCGTCAGGTTGAAATAAAGTATATATTATTATTATTATAGAAAAGAAATTAATCTAAAGGACAGAGAGCAGTGAAATAAAGACGAGGTGTTCAAGTCTCTCGCCAAGCGATCGAAGAAATCGACCCGTTTCTGTTCTTCCCGCTTCACAGAGCGCGATCACGCGAAGATGATTCCGCGAGGGTGGCTTATAAAATAATCGCGAAAACACGGGTCCACCGGGTCCCGGTGTAAAGCGAAGCCTCGTGGCCCCCGGTGTTTCGTTAATTAAAATGAACGAACGAACGAACTGGTTAATTTTATGCGAGTGGCGAATCGGGCCGGCGTGCATGGCTTTCCCATTACCGCGCCCACCTCGCGCCCGTCCCCATCCCCCACTCTCGATTGGTCATCGTTGTCAGAAGCGATCATGCTCTCCGCTTCCGTGCTCATCGTCATCCGCTCGGTTATCGACCATGTTACGCGCCGCCGATGCCAAACGCAGTTTTGCAGCACATTAACCCTCTTTCTTTCGTTTATCATTTCTATACCACCGCACGGTGGTCCTTTCCATTGATTTAGCTGGCCAAAATTATTTACAAAAATTTCCACGTGATCCCTTTCCACATTTTAAAAACATTCTTTAATATTTTTTCTTTGAATAAATTGTCCAACGAGTCCGTTTCGCGACGGAATTGTTTTGCCGAGAGGAGATACCGATTCATTCCGCTTAAGCCGAGAAAACGCGCGCCAAGCGGCATTTAATTCTCCCGGATACTGTGATACACTGCTTATTGCCGACAGCTCCGCGGAATTTTGAGCAGCCGCGACTATGGCCGCCGCGACACACCCCCGCAACTTTTATTTCACTGCTACACCCCTTGATTACGCGGTTAATGGCGAATAAATCCTGATGAACGTCCGTAGAATGAAGGACGATAGCCAGTTTAATAGATTGAAGCTCTGCCGAAACTTTGATCGTCTCCATGGCTTGTAGTACTCTCTAACCATTCAAGTATTTTTTTGTCATCGTATCAAATATGCAAAATCAAAATACGCATTTCCATCACCTTTTGCTTTTTTATTACCGCAAGGGTAAAAATGCAGTAATAAAACTGTTTAAAAAGACTGACACAAGAGATACGTAGGGTAAAGTGCCCAAATATAAATCACTTTTTGTTGGTCATTTTTTAATTATTTTAGAATGCTCTTTTTCGTCCACGCAATTTCCAGTTGTAGATGCATTCCTTTTGTGGTGTGTATCATTTGCAGGTTCCAGCGAAAGGGGTTCTTAATATGGTACTCCTTGAGTCCCTAATATGACACCTAGTGCCATATTCGGCACCCACACCAAGAATGTCAATAGGTATACCCATATTAGGAACTCCACGTGGACTGATAATACTAGCTACTGACAAAGAGAAAATGAATTTCAGCCCAAACCAACAGCTGGCAAACATTAATATAAATGTATAAACATGTATAGTACTGTTAATCGATTTAAGAGTTGATTCTTCTTGTCCGGTAGCTCTAATGTGTTGAGAAGTTAGGTTGAAGATTCAGATGCAAAGGGATGTCGGGAACGTTCGCGGATGTTTTTCGCAGAAGCTCGAATTTAGTTAGCCGGTAGACCGAGAGCGATTTCAAAATTCCGATCGGTCGCAACGAGGTTCGAGGGTGCAGAGGTGGTCTGAGGCCGGAGGGAACGGTGCGGGGGTGGAAACCAGCGTGGAAAACAGGGTGTGGCGCGTGAGAGCTGGCTCACCTGAAACAACACAACGTTTTCAGATCGCTGATCCCATAAGCGTCCACGTTTGATCCCTCTGTTGTTTTGCGAACGCATTCGCCCGCCTCCCCAGTTAATTCGCGAAAAGCTGTAACCGCATTCTTCGACTCGAGCGGAAAACTACGCGTCTCCTCCTCGTGTCTTCTTACCATTCGCGCGGAAATTCCATTCGGGGCAACCAGCTTTTTGCAATTCAGGCATCAAGCCCCGAAACCAGTCGAACTTTCGTATCCTACAAAAATTATTATATCGATTCGCGAAAAAGCACCGTCCGGAATTAATTCAGTTTATGGTAAATATTTACAAAAACGGCAATTGATTTTAATCATTTTTAATGTGGTATCGAGTGCATATGCCCTCCTCCATTGATAAAATAACCAACGTAATGCAGACTCACTTCTGATCAACCCTCGTTCTCGATTGGTACCACTGCAAAGCTGTTCAAAAAATTGAGTAAGGGTAATTTAAAACAGTAAAAACTCATTAGAAGAATTTCAAAATACTGAGTTATATTATTGTCATCCTGTTAAACGTATATTAAGAAAGAAAATAAATTTCTATTTCACTCCAGTTTGTTGGAAATCAGGTAGAAAATGTTTATTTTGCAAAGCAGTAAGCAAAGGTTCACGTCGGAAGAAGATACTTTCAGGATTCGACTGCTCGCAGAACGGTAAATCTGGAGTCAATCGTACTTCCTTTTCGGCATCGTTAATTAAAAGAAAAGAGTGCACCGTCCCAGCCTCGCAAAGGGGGCGCCAGTTAACGCGGTTATTTTTTTCAATTGCGCTCTTTAGCTGATGGGTTGCAAAGAGAATTTTTGTCGGAAGGGGGTGTGCGAGAAGAAAGGCGAAAGGCAGGGTGGGACTCGTCAAGTCATGCAGAATAGTAGAGATATATCGTAGCGTAATATGCAAAGCGGATCGGATGTACCCAGTAGGGGGGCAGAAAGGGGGCGAAAGCGGGAGCCAAGGGGTGATTAGCGGGACAAAAGCTGGCGCCGCTACAAGTGGAACCAAATTGGTAGAAAATTGATAATCAACCGCCAATATCAACCTCCATTGGGAGAGAGAGCCTGGTTGGGTCGTGCTGCCTACGGGAGAGGGCAGAGGATTACGTGGAAACACGCGCGAAATATTTATCCGGGGAATATAAAAAGCGACACGAACGACGTACTCTCGATATATGTACCTATCGATACCTCCTCCGACAAATACGCTGAAATACACAAAACCGTACACTGCGGTGGAAATCGAGCAGTTGCGTGTCTCTTGAAATTCAATCAATCTCGACCGGTAATGGTGATTGTCGCCCTAAATAATTATCCCTCTCGCTGCGGGGAGTCGCGTATATCAGCAGGTTCGTACAATAGACACTCAACGCTGTCTTTTATCGCTTCTGTAAAAGCTGTGTGGCCTGCGTGTCATTTATTCGCGAATATCTGCTCTGCGATTGAAGAGGAATGCTTCGAGCTCCCCGGTAAACGACAAAAGTACATCAACATGTACTAAAATACAAACGAAAGTACGTGTACTGAAAATACAAACAAAAAAAAGTACACGGCAGTGTACGTCAATCGCAGAGCAGATATTCGCAAATAAACAACATGCAGGCCACACAACTTTCACAGACGCGGCAAAAGACGAACGAATATTGACAAGAGGGAAGATAAAGATAAAATATAATGTGTCTGAGAATGCGGTCGAAGGTTCACAGATCAGAAACGTTGATCTTGCGTCGGCTCGGCGATGCGAGAGGGTTAACTGCGGTCGAGGTACGCGTTTCACAAGCAATTTCTGGAGACATTTACATTGTATTTCAGGCGAGCACGGCGGGACGGTATCCGGAGAAGCTGGTGAATAATCGAGGAGCCGGCGGGAAGAAAAATTGAGCGACGAAGAAACGGGATCAAACGCTTCGAGTGTAAAAACAGCTTTGGGTAAGGAGCTGGAGCCGTCGGCCAACCCCACTGTGAATGGAACACGTGTACGGTGTCGCGTCTATCGGCAAAGTTCATCGTTACAGAGAATAAGAGAGAGAGAGAGCGAGAGAGAGAGAGAGAGAGATCGCCTGAAAGAGTTTCCCAGAATGTGAGCCGTGACAGGGCCATGGTGGCGAGTGCGTAATCGAAGGAATCGTAGAACACTTTTCTCATGCAAATAAGGCCGATGCGGGCCCCGTCGAAGGGACAACGAACTTCTTCCTCTCCCTTGGCCCGGAGCTGAAACTTCGAACTTCGGTCCTTTTAAATTTAAATGATTTCCCCGCTTCTCTCTCTCTCTCTCTCTCTCTCTCTCTCTCTCTCTCTCTCTCTCTCTCGATGTGCGTTCTCGTTCATTCTTCCTCGTCCGACGCAAGCAGGGTCCGCGATAGCACGATAATAAAACGGGTCAAAGGGGACGCACACACCAGACGAATAATTTTAAAACAATTTCCGGATAGTGACGACCTGATCGCGAATCTACGGTTTACGAACTCCGGAAATAAGTGTACTGTGGTATCTTACAGCTTCCGGTTAGGTCAGCGGTTTCCAACCTTTATGCTACTTCGATTTCCCGAAAAAAAATGTTATTCCGCGTCTCTCTACTTTTATTTTTTTTAATAGATATCATACTACAGACTAGACACGTTTTAAAAACTGTTATTTGTATATCTATATTTCTCAATATCTGTATTTGTATCTGGCAATAGTCCTCGCGCCTCCCAAGTTGGAAACCGCTGGATTAGGCCGACGACTCTTCGGAATTATACATCTAATCCCTGAAGGAACACGGATAAAAATGAAAGATATTTTTCACATTAACCGAGTAACGTACATATATTCAGTAATTAATGTATTACATTATATTATATTGTGTTTCAATTACATTGTATTTCGGTTACACTGGTGATTCGCGTAATCAACAATTAAACGAAGTGAAAGGTTCGAATTATGTAATACAACTACAATGTAATTCAAATACTGTGTATAGAAAATACAATGTAATTCCATTACAATGTATTTAAATTAGCACAACTCTGCTAGTAGATCACGTTATTGTACAGAATTTCCTGCTATGTACCGCGATTGAACTGAATTTATGCAAAAAGTTCCAAAGGAAACGTTTTAGATTAGATTATATCGAAGACACTTTGTTGCTCCAGATAGAAAATCGCGATCAGAGCCAGTCAATTTCCTAAGAAAAACGGCGAGCCGTCGATCACGGATCTCTACGTATTAATTACGGTGGGATAGGCGACGTGTTAATTAGAGTATTCGTCGGGACACCCTGTACACACGGGTTCGGTAGCGCTTCCTGGTGGAGTTCTCGGGGATTTTACAGCGCTCGTAAAAGAGCGAGCGTGCGTCCGGCTCGGTGATTATTAAAACGAATAAAATGTTCGGGCTGTACGTAATAATAAGCGGGCACGCGCGAATATACCGGTGCTCGGCGATAATTACGAGGTCGGTGGCGGGATCGCGCGGCTACTGTGCACAGTATAATGTTAAATATATCAAAAATTATCGTTTCGCCGGTACATACGCGGAGAGAGCCAACACCGGGCTCTGGCTCACCCGGACCAGAATCCAATGACCAGAAAAATATTTGACTATAACGGGGGTACGCGCGCGTGGTCACCGGCGCAGCTGGATACCGCGGTCGCATTTGAAATTCGAATTATTATAATCGCGGCGGTGGCACACGATTAAAAACGAGAAAGCCAGAGGGCACGGGCAGGAGAACAAGCAACCGAGCTCTCCGCGGCTCGATGATATAATAATTATAAAAGAGTTACATGCTCCGATGCGTCTACGAGGCGGAACAGTTAATTTCGAAATCTCATGCGCATTCGATTACACGTCGATACTCGACCGACCGTCCGAATCACTCTTTTCGCTATGTTGATCGAGAGGAAGATGGTATGAGGCTTTTTGAGCTGTGTATTGTTAACACGTTGACTGCCGTGCTGTATGTGTCTGACGTATTTATCCAGACTTGAAAATAAGTTGTCTGTAAAATGTAAAAATTTGTATTTCGTTGGATATAAATCGTCTTGATTTCATTGAACTCTTTAGGCCGTTCCATTGGCAGTCGGAGTGTTAATGAATGTACCATAAAAATCATTGTAATGATACGTTCTTTGTACACAATGCGAACCTTTCAATAAATCCTGTGTTATTCTTTCATGTGTATCTTGACGCGATCACAAATGGATAAATTGTTTGTTATGTATTTATTTTGGACCGTTTCACAGGAGTGATGTAAATGTACAGCGGTATGCAAAAGACTCAAGTTTCAATTGTATAATATTATACATTCACTCATCAATTCGTTTATCAACCGTACAAAATTCCATTGTACGTTCTGATAGCTAATAACTTCGGACAGCGAACAATTTAAGAGTTTAGTATTAAATATTGCATCCAAGGTAATACCTTACATCTGCGAATATGGGTTTCGTCTTTCTTTTCAAAAGAAAAGGAAAAGATGCACGCTTGATCTCGATTGATGAACAACTTTCTTGTTAACGAAATAGAACAGATGTGTAGATTTCTCTTGTTCATCTCGCAAAGTATTAAAAAGTGAGATAAAGCAATGAAATCGCAATATTGTAGTAAATTAGTGCTACATCGCGATAATACCTAAGTCCGAAACAGAAGTACGTATTAAATATTGATTGTAAAAAACAAAAACGTGCTACGACACTTTATGAATAAAGTACTAACTACACAGATTATTAAACTACGGAAAAAATTTGTTACTTTTGGCCACGATTTCGGTCGAACTCACCGCGGTGCGACGGCTGGCAGAGATTTCAGTTGACAGAGGCGGCCGGCATTAAAAGCAGATTCTTTTTAATGGCGGCTTGTGCCGGGAATCGCGATTCGCGGGAAGAAAGAGCGGATGGATGGCGCAGGAAGGAAGAGGCGGTCCCGCATCCATCCGCGGTGACGCTCGAATTCCGTGTACAGAGAGAAAGAGAGATGGAACCGGAGTGACAAGGTAGAAGGGGCGAGTTATTAAAATGTAAATATGAATCGACAATCTGTAACGCGGCGCGCGGCGTTAAGCACGTGTGCGCCGCCGCGCCGTGTAGGTAAACGTGTCGCGAATATTCGCGAGCAGCCCGCGAGAAACCCGTCCCGACGAAACTCTTTTATCGACGACGATCCTCCTGTACCATCCTCTCACTTTGTTCTCGCCTTTCCACCGTGTTTCTCTTTCCGAGGGAAATAAGTTGCGCGAGAGGATGATCCGTTAAGGGGCTAGGCCCGTTTCTAGGATTGCGAAGGTGCGGGATGCGCCCTCGCACTTCTCGATAATGCAAAGATGGGCTCTTTCAATAGTCAAAAGCGCTAGATGAATGGTCAATCTAGGCCGCAATCGCCCTCAAAAGTCCTGTTTTTACGTTTACGAGGCATAATGCGCGAGTCTAACCCCTTAACACGAATTATGAACAGCGATGGCCGCCGGTTTCGCACAATCAGCGAATTCGAAGCTGTACCACGCGATATTCCCCCGGATCTGCTGGAAATAAAAATTCTTCAGAGCTCTGCTTCTGTTTTTTACGGTGACGGTCATAAATCCCACAAGCATTCTCCCGATCTCTCTTCTCGTCTCTGGGTTCTTCTTTCTGTACCGACTTCGCAGATTTATGTACTTATAGATTCTTCCTCCTTCCTCTTGGTTTCGTGGAGGTGGATCCGCGCGCGAACCAATGCCTGAAGATTCGTCTTTCCTCCCCACCTCCTGTTTCCTAGGCTCCTCTACCACCCTCTCGCAGCTGCACCCTCTTGCTACCACTGTGGTTCGCTCGTTCGACCGGCGAATTATACGGAGGTTCGGAAAAAGACTTCTTCTCCACTTGCCCCAGATACGTTTGTCTCTAGTGTTTCTTCGTGCTCCTTAGTACCTCGGGGCCACGCCTGTTCTCGTCGTTGCTCGACTACTACCGGCAGGAAGGGGTGAAGCATTTGGGACGGTGATTATGGTCCTCTACCGTGGAATTTGCAATCTGCGATTTGTAGATGATACTATATCTGTTCAACTTTTCTCCTCCTTATTTCTCTGTTGCTCTATTTACTTGTTCGCTGATTCACTAGTCCACGCTCCTTCTTCAAGTTATAAGCGGACTGCGGAGTTGGAGGATTTAGCTAAAATTTAGCCAATCTATTATTTTTAACTTGGAAAAGTTATTAAACTTTGAGATCTACTTATAAGGAAATAGGATACAAGGAATGATACAGTTTTACTCGATATCGAATTTACTGATTGAGACGTCCGAAGAGGATCGTCTGATATTACAAGACTAAATAGTTCCAATCGTCGTTTTTACGAAGATTTAGTTATCCAGTGTTAACTACCTGATCCTAATCTCCTTACCAATTTACCTACTCATCTATTCATCAGCTCACCCTCTGATCCACTCGTGTACCACTCTACTCATCTCCCGATCATCTTCTGAACCCATTTACTCATCCACATCCGTCACTCCCGATCTCTCTCGGAGAAGAAGAACAGACTGCAGTCTCCATGGACGCCAGAAGGAAATGAGAACCGTTTTTCTTCGGGGTGGCACGGGCCGTGCAGCCGGGCCATGCAATTATATCCTGCAGGATAGCGTCTCGACGGAAGCATCGAAAGCGAAATCCCACGAGATGACAGTAACCACAGGCGGTTCCTTTCCATGGCCGGTGGAATCTCATTCTTCGTCCCCTTTGCTGGCAACATCCCCCGCGCCGGTCGGAGAGGGTCCGCTCCTCGATCTTCTTCCTTCCTCTCTCTCTATCTCTCTCTCTGTCTCTCTCTCGCTCTCTCTCTCTCTCTCTTCGGTTCTCTCTCCCCAGGTTTCTCTGTTGATTGCTCTCTCGCGGCTCCGCTCGGTTCGGTTCGTTTCGGCGCGGCGCGGTGCGGGCCCGCGATAGCTCATAAATATTCAATGGCCACGCGGCCAAGATAAACTAATTAAAACTTAGATCTCGGTAGTCACTTTAGATTTTTACTTACACAAGAAGCATTTCAGCGGCGGCCACTCGGCCGGAAAAAAAGTCTACACGGAGCCGCGAATCCGATTCGACTTCCAGCGAGAGAGTAGCCAGAGCCGAGAGGAGAGACATTCTCTTCTGCTACACAAGCGGCTTCGAAACTCACTCCCTCCCCCCAGATCCTCGGCCAGCAAGGGGACCGCTCTTCCAGGCAAAAGGACGCGCAAAGAAAGCTTTACTCTGTACTTCTCATTAAGGAAACCACGCTTTCTTTTCCCTCCCCAACTCCTTCCTCATCCTCCGCCATGTCTTTCTTCGTCTTTCTTTCCTGCGAGCAGACTTTCGTCCACGAAGGGCGCGTCCAGCCCTCCTCTCACCCCCCGCAAGACCTTCTCTCTTTTCCTCTTTTTATCGAGTTCGATCCTTAACGAGATGCTCGGAAGAATCACGACCAGCGGGAATCGTCAGTGTTTATTGCGCTCTTAAAATCAGGCTACAGGCACGGCCCGAAATTAACGCTGCCAGGTGGAAAGCATTCATTTTCACAGAGTAATTCGTGTCGCGGAGCGGGATTAGGATCTACGTGGATATGTAGGCTCGTTCTGATCGTTGCACTTCGCGAAAGCTTGAATTATGGTAATGTTCGTCAGAGGCAACTTAGACAATTAACGGAAATATTGGACTACGTCGTCAAGAAGCAAAGCATTGACCTATTTACTCCAAGAATCTCGGTGAATCCCAGGAAAATAGTCGTAGTCCACGGGTGAAAGGGACCTTGATGTCCGTCGGCAGACCTTGGCGACCGTCAAAGAGCCTAATCCATAAAACTTTTCCTCCTGCTACCCGTCATCGTAACAGCGATGCAAAAGAGGCGGGCATTTGTCTCGCGCAACGGTCACGCTAGTCACTTGCAATATCGCCGGCGATCGATACGAGATCCGTGAATAATCGCGCGATCCATTATCGCCCGTCGCGTTCTTTAACGTCTCCGTCGCTAACGAAATGATTTATTAACGTGACCGGACCGGCGACGTAGAGTGCAGTCTCACGGTTTTTCTCCTTCTCGACGCGTGTTCCACGTCCCGACCTAACTTTTTCCCAGGGAAGATAAGACCGCGAAGAGAATCCGTCGGGTCCGACGGATCGACGGCGGACGTCCGTCAACCGTCGGCAACGATCCCCGAAAGACGCCGAGAGATCGACCGATCCCTCGTTAGAAATTCCACGCAATCATATTCGAGCAAATAATTCGTTAGGCCCTCTCGTCCCGCGGCTTGTTCGTTAGTATAATTAAAATAAATTCAAATGACTTTCTTGTCCCCTGTCTTTGGTCCTCCCTGCGGAAGGAGGGGGAGAAGAGGCTTGCCAGCCTCTTGTCCTTCTTAAATCCGTTGATTAGTGCAAAAATCCGCTTACAAATTAAGCGACGGCGAAGGAGAGAGGCGCCGAACTCCCTCGGGGACGAAAGCAGAAGAGAAGAACCACCCCAGAGACAGCAAGGGAAAGAGGACGAGAAGGGTGAGTACTTTAATATCTTAAGTAAACCTGGCTCCGAATAAAGAGGAGGAAAAAAATAAGTCCTCCGCAAGGAGGAGCAAAGAGAGAGAGAGAGAGAGAGAGAATTGCGAAGCGGTGGTGGATGCCACGCGAAAAACATGCGCGCCGAATTAAAATACGAGGAGGGGAGAAGAAGGAACCAAGCTCCTCCAGGTTCCAGAAAATATTTCCCTTCCTGGATTCCTTCGTCGGTGAGAAAACGAGGAGCTCGCGATGTTTGCCACGATGATTTTTACTTGGTTGTTGAATTAACGTCTGATTTCAACCGACAGCTAAAAATGTAAGAACTCTTTTCTTGGTTCGCCTGAAAAATAAGAATCAACACTCCTAACGAGGAACTAAGACGAGTCCTCAAGGTTTTCTACGTTTATAGTAAAAGTATGATAAAATATACTAAAAATAATAAATAGCGATCCATTTCGTTGGTCAGGGGTTGCGGTTCCCCCCTGGTCATAGGACAGTCACGGGGAGAAATAATTCGAGTACGTCGGCGAGACTTGTCGAAATTCGACAGGTCCGTCCCCTTAAGAGGGCATCGTTAGGGTTGTTCCGATTCTCCGTGACTCATCCGCGTTGCTCTCTCTCTCTTTCTCTCGGTATATCGAGGCTCTCGCGCACACGCGGCCGATTCCACCATAAAACGTGCACGCTCCTCGTGGCCTCTTCTCGGTGTGTTTGAATGTGGGCGGGGTGGGTTGCCATTTGCAATGCAAACGATAACACAGCGTATCGCACGAAAACGCGCCCGCGCGCGCGGCTGCTCGAATGCGAGCGCAAACAGAGACAGTAAGAGAGAGAGAGAGAGAGAGAGAGAGAGAGAGAGAGAGAGAGAGAGAGAGAGAGAAAGCGGTCTATAAACGAACCGGAGGGGCAACAGAGACGAAAAGGTTCGACGAAAGAGAATCGTCGAGATTCCGTACAGACGACCGTTTCTTTTTCCATTTCGTCTTCTCGCGGTATGATCTCGTTCCGGAGCCGATAAAATTATTTGCGACCTGCAGAACACTCAGTCGCATCTGCAACGTACTCGCCCCTTAACACTTTCGCACGAATTCGCATATCTTCGCCATTTTTCACGTATTCGCACCTTAGCACATATTTGCAATCGACACCTGCTTTGCGCACAGTGGTCCGGGAGCCCGCGTTTTGTGGCGAAAACTATTGTAGCGTTATGTCAAGGTGTAATAATTATTATTAGTAGTAGTATGGATATTACGGAGAATATTAAAAAAACATTTTTCTTTAATCTTTCATATCGAAGTTTGTGTAGAAAAGTGAGTAACCGCGAGGACCCAGGTACGGTGGACACGGGAGAGGCTAAAACCCGGTAAACAGGGGCAGTTAATAAAACGGAGTAGGGTGCGAGAACTAGTGTGCCGGGCCATCGATCAGCGAAACAAGGCAGCCACGGTTTTTTCTCCCGTTTCGTGGCACGTAGCGCATTTCATTTACGCGAGGGGCCAGACCGCGGTATCGAGGCTCGCGATCTCCTCGTGGTTTGCTAGAGCCACGCGAAGAAGGAACAACAGCGCGAGGAACGAACGAACCTGAGGTTTCTCAGTCTAAGGTTCTGCGGAGCTTACGCAACTCGCAGAAGGGGGCAGGAAGGGGGTCAGAGAGAGAGCGTGATACGAAGGGGGTTGAAGGGGTTGGCGGGCAAGTGGCAGCAAACCGTCGGGGGCCACCGAATGCCGTTCCATGGCACGCGGAACACGGAATATCCGTTTTAGAAATGAGCTTACTTTAAGGCCGTCCAACGACCCGCCTTCCTGCGGGATCCCTCCGCGCGATGGAGATCGGTAATTAATCATTTAGGAAGCTGCCCTAGCCCTCCTCCCCTCTCTTTCTTGATCGTTCTCTCTTGCTTGCTCTTTCTCTCGCTCGGTTCTACAACGTGTGTTTCTTGGTCTAGCCTCGAGGTTAAGACTCGGGGGTGGTGTTGGCGAGCCAAGGGTGCTCGGAGGCAGGGGTTAAACGGAATAAAAGGCAAGCTCGTGTGTGCACGACCGGCACGACCGAGGAAACGCCAAATGGCCAGCGTCGACTGAGATTGGCTTCGACCACGAACGCCGGCGTTCCGGCTTACGTAGAACTGGGGCTTCCTTTACATACGTACCACCTACCCGACCACTGGCGTAGAAATTACACCCTCCCCCGTCCTAGGTATACAGGGTGATTCTGGGAACTGGGACAAGTTACTGCTCTTTTTTTAAGCGAAAATAGAAAAAAGTGATAGAGGAACAGCATCGTATGTTATAATACGTCCTAACTTCCTATAAGCTGATTTTTTATGTGGATGCACCAGGCGCGATTGCACTTTATTCTTCAATGCAACCCAATTTTATAGAAGTACTAATCCAAGGTCATCGAAATATTCGGATATTCAGATGGCTACGTTTAGGTGGACCAATCTGTATTGCTTTTCAATTGTTCATTTTTGTTTTCGGACGCGATGAACGCATTCTAAATCCATCGAACGCACATTTCCTTTGAAACAAAGCCTACATCTTGAGCAGCAGAGTGAAATATTTATAAAAGTACGTCATGAAGAAAGCGCGTGGTTCGTAATGCACACTTACAAAGCTTAATAAGGAGCATTTGGGTGGATGATCTCGCAGATCCGGTGCCGTAGTTCGCGGGGGTTGAACATTTTCGGGTCCGTTTCCCAAGGAATTATGGTCCCGATAAATAACGCAGCGCGCTTGTCCACGCCGAAATTATAATACTCGTAAACGTCGCGGCGGCCGCTTTATGCGCGGCCAACGATAATTTACAAAGAACGCCGGCTCGCGCTTAATTATCCGGCGGTGGTTGCGTGCACTGCTGCGCGGCCTGGCCTGGCCTGGCCGCGGCGCTTTTCCATCGGCCGGTTTTCCATTGTGCTTTCAATTAATTTTAATTAGCCGGGACGGTGCATCTTCGCGCGCCGACCGGCCCGACTCTCCGCTAAAAATAATATACACTCGGCTCCCGAACCCAGCTCCGTATAAATCAGCCGCGCGGATCTCTGTTGCTCCGCAAATTAGAGGATTTCATGGTTTCGGTTTATAAATACTGGTGTGTGCGAAGAGGGAAGTTCACGGGGGATGGAGAACCACGAGGGAGTGTGAGAGAGAGAGAGAGAGAGAGAGAGAGAGAGAGAGAGAGGAAAAAATAAAAGAAAGGAAAGGAGACCTTTGTCCTTTCTGGTAAGGCCTCCAGAAGGCGATATCCAACGGCGATGGTCGTTAGATCGCCGTTATCGCCGTCGCCGTTAGTTACTCCACCTATTGTAACAATTTCATAGAGGTCCGTGCAGGGTGTGTAAAACCCTGCAACGGCCTCGCGTGTCGGAAGACGATAGTCGTCACAGTGACTGTTATATCAAACGGGGTCGAGATTGCGATAACGACTGGAACATACGTAGGATACACGGTTTACGTACCTACACTCCCGCGGATGTAGTTAGCGGGAACGTACTTTCGTCCTACGCACGAGAGGGTTGCAATGTCGTAGGACCTTTCCTCCTCCTCCTCCTCCTCCTCCTCCTCCTCCTCCTCCTCCTCCTCCTCTTCGTCCTCCTTCTCCTCCTTTCTCGGCAGCCCATTAAATTTTTCCTCCATGCGACACCGATAAATTGCGCGCGGGAAAGGGTTCTGTGTCGTAGGTAAATATAGTTTAAATCACAGGCCTGGCCAACTGCATTCCGGAAGGGAAACGGTCTATTAATATAAAAGAACGTTCTACCTATTACGGTCCCGCGATTTCGCGTGAAAACTCGACTTTTCGCAAGCATTCTTCTTCCGTGCTGGTTACGCAATCATTTGGAGAAGTTTCCGAGAACGTAACTGGCAGTGTTGTGGCAAGTAACGTGTTACATATATGTACCAGGGTTTCCAAACTGTTTTTTCTGATGGTGCACTTTGAGGATCTTTGGAAAAGTACGTGACAGACGGCTTACAAATTTAATATTGGCCGTTAAGCTTTCAGACTTAAGACTTCAGGGTTACATATCCGCAGGTTTTCTGGCAATCAGAAAACGTATTTCACAGTTCGAAATTGATTTTCTGATTCGCCACTAAGAATCCGCGTGAGTCGAGGACTTACCGTAATTCGATAAATCTCGACACGAGAAACGACTGATTCTTCAGCAAATGACCAGCTAAAATTCGTGATAACTTTCCGGCGCCGAAATATTGTGAATAGACGATAGGACCTAAGGGATGATCTAAGAGGATAAGAAAAATTGCGTCGCTTGGATAGCCGTCAATTAGGAGATACAATTAGCGAAGAGGAAACAGAGGTGGACCAAGAAAGACAGGGGTTGGACATCTCCTGACAGGATCCATAAACGCCGTGATCCCGAACAGTTAGAAGGTGCTAACGAGCGTTCCCTTGCCGGAGTCGATCCTTCGAATCGCGACGATGTCCCAGGGGCTGCCATTACCGCTGCCTTCGCTGTCCCCGCCATTATCTGCTGTGCTACCACCCTTGCAGTCTCTTCTAGCCACCCCCCTGGAATCACGGCCCTCCTCGTTAACCTCGAAACGATCTGAGGGTGTTTCTCCCTCCAACTCTTCCCTTCCCCTCTCTCTCTCTCTCCTCATGTTTCCACTGTTTACCGTTGCTGCCGCGACCCTCCCACGTTCTACCATTTCTTTTCGAACTACATCCTCGACCCTGTTACGGCTCGGCTCACGATTTTGTTCTTCTATGTTTACACGGATAGCCAAATGCTCTGGTGGGAGAAATGATCAAGCTCATTGGGAATGGTGTAACACATGAGATGATCGATCTAGACACTTGTTGGTAGTACAAGTATACTTAATACAATGATCGATATCATCTAAAGCTGTCTTGTGAAGTCTGAGCGATTGTAGTTCTTTACAGAATTGAAAAATGAGCTATACGGTTTAATTGAATTTTACTTTACAACATAAAACGTATAGTAAATAATTGATTTTGTTATTATTAGATTTACTTTTTATTTCTATGGTGGCACATAGAGGGAACGTGAGTGTGCCAGTAGTCTTAGATTTTAGATTTTATTTATTATGAAATTTCAAAATGATAAAGTTAAAGATATTCTTTTTTATCTGTGTAAGTAGATATATATATATATATATATATATATATATATCTCGGTACAAGCGCAAGTTACAATAAGCCGAGCTCTTAGCAAAGTAAGATCGTAGCCAGTGAAGATTTGCTTCGGATCGCCGTGCGGTTGGAAAGACGAGGCTCGCTCCGAAAAATCCTCGAAGCATGTTTTCACAAACAGCAGAGAGAACGCGGCACGTCGGTGTGTTCGGACCCCCCAATCGAGTTTCCCGCTTGCAAAAACAAGCCGCCCGTGTTTTCGCGCGATGATCAGTCCACCGTGAATCGGAACCGAACCGACGCGCGGCGCGGCGCAGCGGCGCTCTCTCGCGCGCGTTGGCGTACCTTGTGTTTTCGCGCGCGCGGAGAAACAACAGTTTCCCCGCTTGCCCGGCATAACCGAAGCCACACGATGGCCCATTATATTTCGCGCAGCCCCGTGCAAAAATATAGGACCCGCGAGGCGAGTCGAAGCGAAGCGAAATCGACCGAGGCGAACGGAGTGAGCGAAACGATTCGATCGACCGCGAAACGGAAAGATTCGAGGGTAGAGAGCGCAACAGAGACACATGATACAGAGAAAGAGAGAGAGAGAGAGGAGCGGCGCACAGTGACAAGGTTTCCCTAAAATCGAAGCCAAAAGTAATATTTTTATACCTACGATCAATTATTGGAATAGATTGCACTATTATCACTCTGAAATGATAATAATGTTTTCGAATGTTGTAAGTAGACTGCGGATTTTATGCATCCGTAAGAATAATGTGCCCATAATTATGAAAGTGGTTTAAGCGACGTGTTTCTTCTTTCGAGATATTTAAAGGAATGAACTCCATATAATGTTGAAATAACAAGCACTATATGTAACGGTTCATTTTTCACAATATCGTAAAAATTACATTGAATTAATTCAGTTTAAAATAACGTGATGTGAAATAAGACCACTTCCATAATTATGGGCAGAAATGTGTGTTACATTTAGAATTACTTGTGAATTTACATCACATTGAAAGAATTGTACAATGGAAACAGGTATCAGTGAAAAATCATGATTCAATCATTGCTAAATCACACGTAAATACATAAATATACATACAAAATCTTGTTGCTGACGTTTGGTCAGAATTTCGGCGACGCATGCCACTCCGAGAGCCAACCGGAAACAGCGTAGCGCACCGGCGCGTTATGCTTTCGGATTTCATCAACCCCCGGGGCTGCGAGCATCAACCTTCTGTGCCTCGTTGGATTGATAATTAAGTCGGCAGAACAAATGAGATTCTAAACGGGAGAGGGTGACTGGGTTTTCACACCGATAACTCTAAATATAAAACGCGTGTACGCGCTCCAGGAAACAGGAGACTAAAGAGAGAGAGAGAGGGGGAGAGGGAGTCGGAGGCAGAGCCATAGCGCAGACCAGACACCATAGACACGTTTCTCATTACGCTCATTGTATGTCTGTCCGCGCGTCGGGTTTCTAGCCAGTCTAATTGCCGCTACCGTGCCGCGATTACGCTCGCCGATAACGACTTTGATTATAACTGTTAATCGCAGAGCCGCAACCGAGCCGAGCCACGATTACGCCGAGATTATAACTAATTATTGACTTGAACGCATCCACGGGAGTAGCCCGAGACGGGTTTCCCTCGGCGTTTCCTCCCCCCGAAGGGGCACAATACACATCGAATTTCTCACGCGGATGCGTGGCACGCACCGTGAACCTCTCCTCGCGTGTTCAAGCGTTCAATGAATCTGCTCAGGGACGTTGAACCGTTTTTCCAACCTCCGAGGAGGATTGCTATCGTGTAAGCTGCACGAAGTTTCCGGTCTCGATGTCCCTCGGGAAACCTCGCATCCCCTTAAGGTGGGATCTCCTTTGCGCGTCTGGACGCAGCGTTCTGTTATTCATAGTCCATTCGTCGGATTCATTTTACAGGATTTTTTTAAACGCATTTGCAACACCTTAACCCTTGACGAAGTGGAACCCGAAAATTTTTAAGACTTTAGAAAAGCACATACATGGAATATCCTGCAAAATAATCTACAATTAAAAAGAAATAAGTCGCGCAAGTTAAGAAAAACACATATTTTTCGCTAATAAGGTAGATAGGAATAATTTTTTAATGAATTGTAGTGGAAAAATTTCATCCAGATATGTAAAATGTTACGATCCAGCCCACTGTGTTCTTCGGTCGTCGGAGATTGTATATCGCGGTGCACATCGGTCACTTCAATTAATTTCAATTTCGTCAATCTTCAAATGTCCATCTTTTCAAAAAGAGGTCCGTAAAGGGGACACTCGGGACTATATCCCCATTTTTTTCAATTTTTTAAAAAGTGGCCCACTATGAAAACACGGCATTTGCTTAAAACAATTGCAAAATAAATGGTGAACAAAACGTTCTGATATGACGAATGCAGTATAAAAGACGCTGGGATAACAAAACGATGCGTCCAGACGCTCAAAGGAGATCCCCCTTTACAGGAATACCAGCGAGAGAAAGAGGAACACACATCGCTAGCGATTTCAACGCTTTCAACATGATTTCCACGGAATTTCCAGTCGGAGATCTGGTTACGATTGTTGGTCGTCTTGTGGGACTGCGATATTCATCACTAGATCTTTATGCATGTATAAAAAATTGGTTGATTTCAAGAATACTGTAATGTTGTTTTTAACGTAACAATATCATTAAGGGATCAAATCAATTTGTATTTTATCCCTGCTGTATTTTACTCCCGCAATCAATGCAGAATATTTTTATTTTCCATAAAAATCCGCAATCTGTTCAGCACTAGAGACTACGGATTTTATAACGAATATACTTACGCTATACTTACACTGTAATACTCTGTAATGTTTATTACGTTGTAATAAGTCTCATAAGAGATTTCCTAATGAAGAAAAAAACAAAAACTTCGACGTATTCCTATAAAAACGAGAAAAATATCTCGTTCATGCGCGATGCTGTTAAGTGGGCGACAACCTCGCAACGATTCGAAGTAGAAATAAATTTCTGTCTGACTTCTGTTACTCGGAATGATCGAGACCGATCCGTTTTCCCCTAAATCTCGACTGCAGCGTCTATCGGCCCGTTCCAGCGGAAAAGTCGTCGGGCGAGTGTTTTCGATAGGACAGTCTTTCCGCGCGGATACATCCAGCAGTATTTCATGAGAGCGTACCGATCGGAGAGTCGCATAAATGCATCGCGCAGAGGCCTTCGAGCGAGGAACGGAAGCGAACATGGTGCTTCTAGGCTGCCAGATGCACTTCGAACACCGATAAATCCTCGAGGAAGATTTTTGTGGACAAAGCGAAGCTTTATCGTTGGCAGGAATAATTTCAAACATCCAAAGGTTTCACAGAATATGGTAGCGTCCGGGATACATCGCGTAATTCTTCTTGAAGATCATTTG
Organism: Lasioglossum malachurum; assembly: GCA_028455605.1. NCBI lineage: Eukaryota > Metazoa > Arthropoda > Insecta > Hymenoptera > Halictidae > Lasioglossum > Lasioglossum malachurum. The sequence continues at coordinate 29,753,419 of CM052315.1, forward strand.
CATTTATATCTGATTCATTTTCGATCAAAAGTTCGTTCGGAGAATTAATTTATTTTAAATTTGTTCTCCTCTTGCGTCATCTTGCGTAAAGAGTTTTAATTATCGAATGGTATAAATTGTATTTTGATTTCTCTATGAAAAGTTCGAAAATACTGATTTCGTTCCCCGACCGCGCCCTTAGAGAATCGGGTCGGTTCGATCTCGTACACAGGTAGTCGGTATCGAGAAAGATTTATCAGCGGCCTGGAGACGGGGAGGCTGATCGGGAAAGACAACCGCGATTGAGTTACGTTGATTTTATTCCGCATTATTCCTCCCAGAGCGTGGCCACGATACGGAAACCGCTTCTTGGCCGGATCGGGGAATCTTATTTTCCGCAGCGCCCGCGGAAGAACCACGGAAGAACCGCGGCCCCTGAATCCGCTCCGAAGGAGATCCCGTTGCTGCTCTCGCGCCGGGATTAACGTCATTGCGGTTTTTAAGCAGGCAATTTCCTAATTCGGTTGCCCTGGGGATCCCTGATTTATCGCGGTTCTGCCAGTTATTCTGTACCCACCGCGTCAGTGATTTACGACCCGGTTCCGCTCCCGTTCCACTTTCCGCGCCGCTTTTCCCGTCTCTCGCTGTTTTCTTCTTGCAGAAACGCAGTCGAGACGATGCCATTTCCGCGTTGCCACATTCGATTACATTACCAAATATATCGGTATCTAATCAATTACTAAACATTTAGGTATTCTGTGAGGTGTTACATCAATTTAATATCCATATATGTATATGCTGGATCGGAAGAAATGTTTAATTTTCCAGTTAACCCCTTGCGCTACTTTTACAAAAGAAAAAGAAGAAAATTTATGACATGACTAAAAAATGCAGTATTCTCACAATAACGATTTTAAGAAAATTATCAAAAGTTCATAGACATAGTCCATCTTTAATCTAACACGTAGAGGCCAACTAAACGCATCTATCACTGTTCCAACTTCAAAATCGTTATTTTTTTTTAGTAATTGCTGTACACACCGGTCAAGATGCCCGGTTCTAGGTTTTTGATTTTACAATTAGAAAAATAAAACGATTGTATAGATATCTTTAGTACTGCGCGTATTATACAATAAGGAATCATGTACCCTACTTTTCAGGCTCGGTGGGTTTAGTGTTAGAGAATATCAATAACGTACATATTTATTGGACTCTGTTCGGAATCTTCATCGCGTGTCTAACTCGATATTGTAGGGCGAGGGGTTAAAATAGTTCCGAGTGCAAAGGGTTAGCACGTATGTTTCACCGACGACGCGACGCCAGGTGGCGGATACTCGCGAGAATGATTGCGCCGGGCAGGTAGAGCGCGTGTCGCGATAAACGGTGCGTCGAGAGCATGCCATTGATACGCATATCCGGAAGTGGAGGTTGCGGATGTTCCGCGCAAGAAGCACAGTATATCGGAGGCGGTGGCCGGCGCCGGAACAGGTTGGGACGAGGCACGGCTCATTTGAGCCGAAATCGGGCTCCAGTCGAACGTAAATCGGATGGATATTTTACGGGAATAGCGTTGGCCAGATTACAGGCACAATTAGCATGAGACTACATAATTAATAACTCGATTAATGCGTCGAGGCGGAACGTATGTGCAGTGGTGCACGGTATGCTCGGCAACCCGTCCGTCCGTCCGTCCGTCCATCCGTACTGGTTACCTTCCTCGTATGTACGTCGTGCGTTGGTTCGTTTGTCCCGGTCACGATTCGTGATCTCCTATTTACAGCGGGTCGCAGTTACGACTCGTAATCGATTGTCGTCGTATAATATCGGCGTCGATCCCGTTTATGCTCCGATCGTACGCCGAGGGCTCGAGAGAGCTCATCCGTGCTCCGCCAAAACTCATTAGCACGGCCGATTCTATATTCCTCGAGGGAAGTCGGTCCACCGCTCATTGTCGCTCTCCGAAAATCTGCTGCGATACCCGTTCCGCTTGACCGTCTGACCATGATCAACCAATTCTACTTTGTGCATATACTAAAGCACGCGAGAACCTGGCGGAACAGCTACGGTTCTGCTACGTCTTGTCTTTCGAATTCCTGTCAGCAGCCTGCGTAACAGTATTCTCCAAGTAATGATTTCCTGAAAAATATAGTAACACCAGTAGAACGGTAGAATTGCAAGGGGTCCATGCAAAGTGTCGGTAGGTAAAGTATTAATTAGGCAAGGAACTGTACTGAAACAGAAATAGATCGTTCCGTTAAGCTATCGAAGTTCACCGTTAATCTTGTAACCAACTAACAAAGGGTTAACAACGGTCCGTTGTCCTCGGCAGCCTGCTATATTTCCAACCGTGTGCTTCGCGGTTCTATCGCAAATCAGCGGCTGGCATAAACTTTTAACGCTCCCGTAAACCCTTTATCATCTCGTTTTAGGGTAGCTGAGGGGGGGGGGCGTTGATAAAACGTGCGCGGAATCTGCGATAGGAACGGAATGAAGGGCGTGGGAGGTCTTGAATCGCGCCGACATCAAAGCCAGGGCCCTAGTCCCGGTCCCTTAAGGTTTTCTCCTTAAGAATCCTCGGCAACGGGGGCACCTGTCGTGCCAGGAAAGGTGCACACACAGCCCGGGAACGGGTAGCAAAGTGTGCACACTTGGCTTTTCTGGTGCGGGGTGCGTGCAAGAAGCCGCGCTACGGTTATTACACGCGTCACGCGGCACACCACGGTCACGCACCCTTTTCGTTCACCACGAGGCAACAACCTTATCGTCGCCCTCTATCTTGTCAGCCCGAAGGGGTAGCACGCATTACGGCACTCTTGCCAGAGACGCACAGACTCGGGACCTTCCTCGAAAAACAGGTCGGGAACCAGCCCAGAACAACCTCGAACCAGAGCCCGCACGCGAACCAAGACGTTACCGACGACGATGCGACGCCACCTGCGATCCACAGGCATGATAACGCGGCTACCCTAATCGCGAGGACCGTCCTCCAGCGTCGCGGCTCTCAATTTCAATCGATGGACGAACGTTGACGGTGGACTAAGTGGTTTTTATTGTCTTGCTCTAATTGCGTTCTATTTATACCCTCTCATTTGATATTTAATATATATTCACTTATGCTTGTCTTCTTGCGACCCTCATCATGCCAGTAATTTGCACATACAAAGGTGGTAATTGCATCGATTTGTTATCTAGTCGTAGGATAGTCATTACCGTCCTTCTTATTGAAGAGCACCTGCTTTCGGCCGGCTTCCTTTGCCACAACACGTTAATAAATACATAGGTATTATATGCCCCGCATTTTCAAATCGGTCACACTAAGACGATCAAAGTTTCAACAACGCATTCCCCATCGATGCAAATAAGAAAAAGCGTTATAGCACTTTTACCATGGCTGGCAAACACGCAACGACCACGGTGGATATATTAAGCGATTAACTACGGCGGCCTTTTTCATCGTGAACGTATCGCAACAATTAATACGGAACGACTTAGTTAATCTATATAGAACAAGTTGTCCTGTATGGGACAAGCCGTAATGGGGCTTCACGGCAACGTGTCTCGGAAAGAGAATTATCTGCGACCGCGTCCCGTCGTTCTGTTAACAAGCTGACGACAAACACGTTCGCGTTATGGTCAATATTCTTACGTAGTTTCACCGTTCACAAATGTCGGGAACCGGGCCTAAACAAACACGTGATGAACTCCTGAAGAAGTTCCGTCTTCTTTATGCAATCTTCATGCAAAATACACGTTTTCTACTCTAGAAAATTAACGGTAGATGAAATCTCGGCTCGTTAAAAACAGTATAACGAAAAACGAAATCTATCTAGATCTAGACGAACCGAAGAGCAGGAACGAGCACAGTCGGCAAGCGTCCGCAATTTTGCAAAGCGGCGTTCTCCCGTTGCAATTCCTCGTTGCCGTTTCCGGGGTTGGAAAAATAATTCGGCCAGCTCGGACATCCTTTCGCGCAGTCGAAATTGATAGAAGAAGCCGTTGGGAAAAGGGAAGGAGAGGAAGCTTCGGGGGCGAGGATCTTGAAATGGCAGCGCAAGGAGGTGGCTGTAGCAAACGACCTCGAGCGAGCGGTGACTCGGTCCAGACGGGGATGAAATTTCCAGCTCGTCGGAGGAAGAAGCAGAAGCAGAATAAGAAGAAGAAGAAGAAGAAGATGGTCGATCCATACAGGGTTGGCGAGTGGACCTGGATATGGGTTGGCCTGGATGTACCATAGTGCGCCGCGCCACGCCGTGTGATATAACGTGCGGCGGCAAAAGCTCGCTCCGTCTTGAGGAGGCGGAACGAAGAGAAGAACCGCCGCCGTTATCAGCCCGGTCGCCGATTGGCCGAGCTCAGACGGTGCTTTGGGGGCGGCCAATGGCGTCCTGGTCTCCGGTTTTCAAGGATTCTCCCCCGAAATCCTGGGTGTGGGCGAATCTGGAGCACCGAACGCTGCCTTTTCCCGTCGGCCAGGACGTATATGTATATGTACACGTCGAAAGCCGCTGCCCACTGGTCAACAGGGGTCGTACCGGAAACCCACCCCTTCCTCTCACCCCTTTTTCATCCCCTTTCACCATCGTTTCGCTTCTTTTTCCTACTAGCCATCCCGGTTCACCCCTCCCACCACTCGACGACTCGATTCTTCCATCCGGAATCGTCTTTCTTCTTTCTTGCCAGCGTCGTCTTCCCTTCAGGAAGCTGATTCGCACAATGCATTCTCTCGCATTCTTCTTCCTCCTTCCGTCTCTCCTCGTATTAGATCCTCTTTCTCGATGGAAAGACAAAGAGGATTCTTCTAGCCCTGGTATGCAACGAGCCAGCCAGTATGGAGGAACGAATGCATCGGGCACTGCCATGTTGTCAGCGATGCGCTATAACCCGCAGATAAAACGGTGACGAGTATTTACGATGTTTTCCCGAGTCTACGCGGTTCGTTAACACTAACTGTACCACGACCGGTCAAATGAGCCCAGTGTCACGTTCTTTTACTTTATAATCATCGAAGTTGCAAGGATAATCTGTCTTATCATTTTTATAAAACAACGTATAGCAGCCGCATTTTATGCTCGGTACAAAATCGATAGGCTAGGCCTTTTTAGGAATTGTTTTTAGGAACATTCTCAGAACAGTTAGGAAAATCCTGATGCGAAATCAAAATTGTCAGCGCCAATCGCAACAGATTGGAGACAGATGGACATTTCATTCCTACTTTATTTAGGCGAATAAAGCTATATGTGCAAGAAGAGAGGGAGAGAGAGAGAGAGAGACTGGCAGAGGGCATCTTCTACGAGCGCAAGAAATTAAGTACGAAGCCGAATGGTCTGTGTCGGACATCCTGTCCAGAAGCATGCGGGTTTTTACGCCTGTATAATAAAATCCCGTGGCGCGCGGTTGTTCCGAGTAGAGGGGAGGACGATAACAGCCGGAGGAAGAAGGAATCGAGCTTCTTGGCCGACGACGCGGGCCCAGGGTTCTTAGACAAGGTCTTATATCGCCTCTGGCATCCTAGTGTCAGTGGCAGCTTCTTCATAATTCTTCCCGAGAGCAAAGGAACGACCACGGGAAAAGCGATTCCCGATGTGTGTTCGTTCCTCGTTTCTTTTCTCGGCGCGTTCATTAGCGGAATCAACGCAATAATTATTCATATCGTCTAGTTCGTTTAACCCTCGCCGGACTCACATTTTTTTCAGTGCTTTATAGCCGGTGTGGTGTCTGCATTTATTCAAATCATCGCTCATTAATTTTGTCGAATGCATTTTTCGACGTACTTGCTCGCCACGAATGAATATCTTGTCCAATCGTACAGAAATAATAATTTCAGTTAATCGCTTGCTAATAAATAGATACGGGGACTCTTCAAATGCTCGTTCCTTGGTTTTAGTTTCGACGAACGGATTTGTTTGCTTGATCGTCTGTTTTTTAAATAAAATTTTCGTGTTACCTATTCGCTGAGGAACGTTCACGTGAATTAGGACAGCGAAAAAATCACCGTAATACAATGCGAAGTTTCATAATTGTTCGAAAAATAGAAATTCGTTAAATGGAATGAAATAGAAATGCGTTAAAGGACCACGGACGCAATCGGGATGACAAAAGGCAAGATAATCGCGGATAAATGAACGAAATCGAGGAGGATCGTCTCCCCGTGGAGTAAGTATCCGGAATGATTCCACCGTGACAAATCCAACGAAATCGAAGTAATCCAACGATTGCGAGCAGATCGTATTATCCTTGAACGTTATCCTGGTGAAACCTAAACGCTGGTATTCGGCTCTCGTTCCCGTTTGACGTGTGTATGATACTTGTCAGGCGAGTTCCTCGAGGACGTAGTCGCCAGGACGAATGATCGATTCGATGGGATAAAAGGGCGGAATCAACGGAGGATCAACGAGCATCTCGCCACGAAAACGAGACCCGGCTCCACCCCCTGTTCGAGACGAGATCGACCGACTTACGTTTGCCCCCGTCGCCGCCGACGCGAATATTTTATCCGTTTTCTCTCTCGAACGTCGTCGCGTCGTCGTCGTTGTCGTCGTTCCAGAAAACGTTCGACGGGCACGTTGTTTTTCGCGGGGGAGTAACGAAGGCGAACAGCTTCGACGGTAAATCAGAGAGTGCGTACAAGCAACATCACTCGATACCCTTAAACGATATCATTTACCGTGGAGGAGAACCGAGCGAGACCTCCAAGAAAATTCTATCGAGAATGTCGTTACGCTAACGATCCGCCTGGTATATTTCCATGAAATTGCTTATTAAATTGCAGACGTTTTCCGCGATGATTTAACGGGACCCGAGGCCATTTGTCTCCGTGGATTTTATTGCCTCCCGCGCGGCCGCGCTGTTAATAAACCAACCCCGGGTTAGGCTTCGCCGCGGAAAACTTTCTGGCATAATTTCCCTCCGCCCTCGGAAATTCATTCTTCGCTCGCGGAACTTTTTTTTTAGTTACAAGGAACGATACCGAACCAGTAGACTCCCGTATAACGCGACCAGGAACTCGTTTAAAAAGACTGTATATTATAAAAGTTGTAAAATGCAACTTTTAGTATTTTCTCTACATATTCCGACCGATTGGAATTTTCGGAAAGAAGTCTTTCCACATGCTGTAGTAAACTCTAATTGCTGTAGTCTCTCAAAACAGTTCAAGTCGGCTGAAATGTACATACTGTACGCTTACTAATCACAGAAGGTATAGATACACAGTAATTTTAAACAATATTTTTACCGCGTTACATTAGAGTCTACTGTGCAGCAATTTTTAGTGGTGGTTCCGGATTAATCGTTAAAATACTGAACTCGACGAACAAGTATCTAGCAGTCTCTGGCAACCGCGATTGAAATCGACAATCAGAGATTTGTGGTAACTCTAGTCTTCCAGAGCCGTCCAGAATAAAATTCAACGAGATCATAGGTCCAGCCGAGGGAGCAGCGACGAGAACCAGAGAAACGAAGATCCCCGCGAAGGATGGTTCTTCAGACACGTCGAACGATAGCGACAGCATCGTAAATAATCTGCAAATAGAGGCAGTTGATCGCGGAAGAGGAAGGAGGCCCCTGGCGGCGGAGCTATTGATAACATTATCATAAAAGCGGCGTTAAATGGTCGGTCGCGAGGTTACGCCGATCCGGTGGCGGCAAAACGGCTCTATAAATGCGTTTACTTTGAGCCATAAAAGCGGAGTGGGTTCGGCCTGGCACCGTTAACGTGCGCCCGCACACCGGCACATTTATTCCTGCGCGTGCACATGTAGAAGGAGAACGCGTATGTGTGAGACAGCGCGCGCGCGCGCGCGCGACGTCCATGGAAAGGAACGAGACGTCGAAGCACACCAGACCGCTTTACGGTAAAAGCCCTCTTTGAGGGATCCGTTTATTGGTTGCTAAACATCGATATATTGCTTTCGGGGTTGCGCAAAGAGGCACGCTCCGTCCTACGGCTCCGATCCGAACCGATCCGACCCAACACTCTATTTCACTGTTGCTCGCATGCACAGACGCGTACACGTCCACGCGTCTCGCATATCGTCGATTTACTATACTAAAACGTAATACATACTTAAGGCGGCGCTTTCTGAGCTTCTGAAAGCTTCGCGTGCCCCACGATCGCGCCGGGATACTTTCGGAAACGAGCCGAGCTTATTCAATCCTGCGACCAATTTGCTGACGATTAACGCACGTTCCGTGCCGAGTCGGTTTTCCTCGGCAATTAAACGAACTTACGTGCTTTGTACTAGCACTGGATTTTTTCTAACGCCTCATTCTTTTGGTGGAAATATGTTTTACAGTGTTGAACTTGTAATAAAATGTATATGTTTTTACTGTTTTTACGCCCTTAAGCACTTTCCGCCAGCCATGATAAAATTAATTATGATTACAGCCTGGAGCAAGCAAATCTCCAAAAATCAGGGTTTCGAAGAAACAGTTTGTTTCGTCTTGAAGCGGATGTTTCGCGACTATGGCTACACATGGATGCTTCGAGAATAATATTGGAATTGTGTCCAGAATTGAGGAGGACAGGAAACAATCGGATGGAAACGATTTCACGGGAAACACAGGATCGATCGCAACGAGAAAATGGCGAATCGTGGCGTCGGGTGTGTGCAGCCGTCACACCGCAAGACACGCTGCCCGCGGTAATAATAATCGGCGAAATATGCCGCACAATGTGGTTCGACGGACGCGTGGGTGTGCGAGCACGATATCGCGAGAAGTCGGCTGGCAACATGTGGTTCGCCGAACGCAATCTGCCACTGACATTTCGAATTAAACTCGAACCGAGGAACGGCTACCCTTAACTGCGATCAGTTCCTCGCAGCGGACGCGAAAATCCGCGCGGAAGTAGCCGAATTCTACCAAAAATCATCAAAATTGTACTATATCTATCAAATTAATCCTTTGCGAACGAGAACGTCTTTTATTAGACTTTCTAGTAGGTTAAATAAACTCGTTTTGCTATAAAACAAGGTTATATACTGATCAAATCAATATAACAGTTAAGAGAAATATGTGTTCCATGAAAGCTTGTTGGCTTGTTGGATATCATTTCAGAAGAATCATTTGTTTAGATGAGTAGGTAGATTGAAGATCATTCGAGCGAAATACGAAATACTGAAAACATGAGAAAAATTTAGGAACACTGTTGCTTCGAAAGCAACTCATTAAATTCTTACAGGAAGAGATAATTTCATCCCTCTCCTGTTCCTCGCAATCGACGCAACAATGTCTCTTGCGGGCAAAGATCCGAACATCGAAACTCGAACAGCTAGATCAATGTATCCTAATCTTTCTTCGACTCCAAGAGACGTCATTCTCTATCAAAATAGTTAAAAATGGTAAAACGGCTGAGCCGTTCGAACGGTGAATCAACATGAGTAAAGGTGTTTTATTTCGCCAATAAAAATGTAGAAAGAGGAAGAGCACAGCTCGAAGACACATTCAAGTCGGAATCGATGCCATTGCGAGGCAAGAATCGTCGATCGCAAAAACTACGAAAGGGTTCTTATGGTCGTAGCTTCCCGGCTCCGGCTAAGCCGATATGCATTCATTATAATAAGAAATGGATGGCGCCGAGTGAAAAGTTTGAACGCGGCCCTGGCTTATCAACTTCCCCTGAATTTTCTATTATTTAAGAGAACTTCCTGGTCCTCCTCCTCTCTCTCTCTCTCCCTCTCTCCCTCTCGGAGGCCTCTGTATACCCTCTTTTTCCTTCTGTTGTGGCGTTCGCGGGTACTCTAACCGCGGATGTAGAATACTTACCCCCGGCGAGCAACTTCGTTTAACTTTCTTCTTTCGTCGGGATGCTCGGCGTTTGAGGTTCCCCGAACGCGGACGATTACCATATTTATTTGTCATCCGACGCGGCCCTAAGCGTGTTTCGAAACCGAGACCCTTTCGAGCGTGTCGCGATCGGAACGGTTTCAACATTGTCCCTGTTCTATCCTTTTGATACGTCGTACAGTGGTACTTTTCACATTGATTTGGCTGGCCAAAAGTCGATTTCAAAAATTTTATCTGAAGTATGTAGAACAATGTACTAATATTTGAAAATATTCTGAGACCATTAAATGTTACAAATAATTTTGGTCAGTTAAATCAATGAGAAGGTCCACTGTGGCCATCAAAGGATTCTTTCTTTCGACTTTCGTAAAAATTACAATCGGAGCCGCAGAAACATGTATCTATACAAGACAAAACATTCTTGTCGTTAAATAAAAAGAGCTGGATTATGTCTACGGCTTTAATTGGCGTCGACATTTCCACACACGGTCCTTATCTAAATCAGGAAAATAGAGAAGCTAAAAGCTAAAAAGACGGCGAAGACTTAATAAAACTTAATAGAACAGAAAAGAAACGGTGTTACATAGGAACCTGCAGCAAAATTAATCCGAGAGTTGCATGCGCCCGCTTGGTGGCACGCAGCCCTGATTTTCTATAGAATGTTGCAAAACACGTGTCACAAGCTGGTGAAACGTGATTTTCGAAAAATGTGAACGCGAGGACGCGGTGTGCGATCGTATCGCGGATAATAAATCATGAATGTTCGTGGAAATTGATTGTAAAACGTGTAAAGATCGTTCGTTCTTAGTACAGAGACGATTTTCTGTCGAGCCATTTATATGTGCTTTGGAACCACCCGTATAGACCGGTCGTTTTAAAGCATTCCTCTGCAGTCGTGTTACTTCATAACGCAATATTCGGTGCGTGCCGCAAACTACCGATACGATCACGCAATAAAAAGAAAAGTTGCTATTTTTTACTCGCACCTCGTGGCGGCAGGATATAAACCAAACGTAAGGTCGTACACTGCTGCCGACGGTGCACAACATAAATATCGTAAATGACGTATAAAAGAGTTTCGTATCTAGGCCATGAAGGAAAATACGTGTGCAACGACAACCGACGGGATTTTCAGCTCGTCATTTATCGACCAACCGACTGAAAAATAACATTTTTACGTTCACTAACGAAAACAATCATTTTTCTTCCCACTTTATTTGACGAAGATACTAATAAGTAGACTGCGAATCTCTATGCATGTATCTCTATTCTGCGGTTTTCTCTCATTAAAAATAAGGTTTGATCTCATTCCACTTTCTTCAAATTTGTCCAAAAAAATTGAATTAATGTAACTTTATATAACGATATATACTTCATTATTAATTGTAAAATGTTAATACTAATGCATGCTATATGAACGAAACATGGTTTATGGCATCAATAAATAGATAAATAGATTTCTTTCAACCCTGCTCTGTTATGTGCTCTTCTCCCTCACATTTGAATTTCTTAAACCCTCGTATGAACCGATAGTAGTAATTGCCACTTACATCGTTTTATTAAGTCTCTGATTAATTTTTCTCTACGGTTCTCTAAAAGTGGACATTGCCAAATTAAGTGATTCAGGTTTCAAAAAATTGCAAGATCGAAGGAGACCGCCATGGAAATAGATTGCACTGTCACCATGCGGCGTTCAACGCAAGCTTGGTGACCACCTAACAGTGTCATCGACGGTGGCCATGTGTTAGCTGCATACCGGTCTACTAAAGAAATGGCTAGATGGTGCTGATGCTAGGCCTCTTGTGTATGACGTCACAGGATGATTTTTTCGGAGCACTTTGGCTTTATTATGCATATAGCTGGTGTTGACTTCTGTCGCACGACACGAATTCAAATACAATTAATATCAATTGATAAACAGTCAGAAACTAAATCAGAATCAATCAAATAAATAAATAATTCAATTTAAATAGGAAATCAAAATTAATTTTAAATCCGCAAAAATTAACAGGAAATAATTTTTTTATCTTATATATATATATATATATATATATAAAATCGCGGTTTGAAATGTCTATTTCAATAAAAAATTTTCTCATCTCTGCTCCTATAATGATATTATATTATATTAAATCATCCATATATGATTCTAGCTCCTTATTATTCGGAATGGTATGTCAAAAATAAACATTACTCTGTCTTTCAACAAATTTCTGTTCGCACAGATCGATTCTTGGAATATTTGTGTATAAAAAAAAAGTGTAATGATATAATATACATTTAATTATAATATAATTGAAAATGCCGATCTTTTAAAACTACTGACTTTGAACTTACGTATCTTGGGACAGAAGTACGTATTTAATATTTGTTGTAACAAACAAAAACGTACTCTGACACTTTATAGATAAAGTACTACTGCACCGATTATTAAACTACGATAAAAATTTGTTTACTTTTCGCCACGATTTCGGTGGAACTCACCACTGTGCGCCCTGCGGGTCAGCAGCAATGACAGTGGCGACGCCAATCTCGGGAAGAGAAGAAACCAGCAGTGAAGCAACGTGCTTGGCCCATTTTAACTACACACAACTGCCGAAATATGATGGTTCATATTGTGTAATTTGTTAATAATTCGCGGTTCCCTCTTCCATTTTATCGTTGCGCAGAGACAATACGGATATTCTAATTTCATTGTCGAACAGTATTTTCTACGGAATCTCTACGAGAACGAAAAGCAACATTTTCGTTAACCCACCGTCTACCCCTTTTTATCGCCGACACAAATCACCGGAGCCTCATGTCTCTCTGCTGGTATTGTTTCTAATGTTTTATACCGCGCCTGGATTTAACCATGGATGTTCGAAATGAGGTACGTTATTATTCTGTAATCAATCAACAACACTGCTAGAACGATATCTTAATTATTCTCGACGGTCGTACTGTGCGCCATAGGATTTGAGGTTAGGCTCATGGTTACATATTAAAATTGAAAGTATCGTTGATTATAGAAGAAAGTGCAGCCAATGGAAAATCATGTTTAACTGCGAACAATATAATCTATTACATAAGAATCTATCAAAGACATTTGTTTTTTAAACAATGCTGTAAGCTATTTCATAGACTGTTTGCCAGTTTCTATATTAATTCCTATTAATATCGATTTTTCGTCCAGATTTTGCATGCCTAGAACTTCCTACGAAACGAAATAGACAAATAAATAGTTGCATGTTTACTTCGAAAGAAAACAAAAAATAAAATAGTCATGAGGTAACACTGCTGAGTATTTATTGATTGACCTAAAATTATTAATGAATTCTATATATTTCTGTTCCTGTGACTGAAACGACTTGTACAAATAATCATTTCATTGCAAAGCATTATTTCTCTTCTTTTTTTTTGTTTTCATATTCCTGATTATTTTCATTCTATATGTGTAATTGTGTGTTTCAGCTTGATTTTCAATTTTTGGATTTACACGATTTAAACGAGAATGATAAGAATCATTTAATCGGTATTCTAAAGTCTCCCGTGGTTAGCGATGCCTTAAAATTACCATGGGACACTGTGGAAACTAGTAACGATATCAATGCTTCTATCACAGAAATTCCACAGTTACAAAATCAGTGGTATCACAATGGTAATTGCGTCAGCCTGTTGTGCATAAATCTAATAGTAGATTGCAGATATTATGCGTTTACAACCAAAGAGGGTAAAACAGAATACAAATTACTAAACGTATTTAATATTTTAACCCTTGTGTAGCCAACTGGGTACCTGGGTACCCACATTTACTGCATTTCTTTCAACAATTCGTTAATGTTTCTTAATGAAAAGTATTGTACCAGGCATATAAAATGGAAATATTTCAGGCCAGTAGAAAAATTCGTTTTTCCAATTAGAATAGCTCTGAGTGCAAAGGGTATTTTTCAATTTATTACAATTCTCATTATTACAGTCCTCATAAATATCTGCAGTCTATCAATGCAACATAATTTCTACGATTAACCCATGATTTCTTTGATGTAGCAATGCCACCACCACCTCCTTCATATACGCAACAAATAATGTGTAACGAGTGGCAGGGACCACCTATATATCCTGTTCCAACAGATGCCCACATACAACCGTTTATGCCTGCGATGACTTACTCTCACCCTGGCTATAACCTCGGTGGCGAAATTCACGATGTCAATTGTAATAGAGAAAATAATAGAAGAAACAACAGGGGGAGAGGTATAAGGAGAGACAACTTCAATCGTGGAATGAATCCTGCGAACGAAATGCAACCAGGATACATGGCAGAACAAGGACAATTTCATCCGCAACTGTCCTTTGTAGTGATGTACCCAGATCAAGCTCAGCAACAGCAATTCTCTGGTCATGTTCATTATCCGTTAGCAATATACCAGCCGAATCTTCATACGCACACAAGTACACACCCTCATGCTCAGCCCACATACGGGTATCCTCCGTATCATCATCCTTCGAATAACATGAGGTGTATCCGTCAAGCGGCACCGGTGCTCTCCCAACCTACGCAAGACTGTGCAAAGATACAGACTACGAAATTGCATGAGAAGCAAGTGCAGAACGTTTATACACCAGTGAAGCAGCCCTTTCATCAAATAAACGAAGAGGACAACTCTTCTCAGACCAATATAGTCACTACAGTGATTACTGTAAATAACAGTAAAGTTGAACAGTGCAACGATAGTATGGACGACAATACTGCTACCAGAAAGAATGCGAATGCGAATGGGAAAGTACCTCCGGTGAACGTGAAGATAGAGCACAATATTGTATCGACTGTAAATGAGAATTGTAACGGAGCTGAGAAGAACGATGTGCCATGCGTGAATATCAATAGCAGCATTGAGGTGAAGCAGAACGGAGAAACCGACAAGGAGTATAAAAACGAAACTGTTTCTAGCATTAAGACCACTGTTGTTAAAACATTGTCCAAACCCATATCCAAAGGCGAGTGCGAACCACAAAAAGAGGATTCTCCTGCAAAAACTGTGCTGGAAGAAACTGTTAGTAAAACGCCGAATAACTCTTCCATTGCCATGAATAGTACTCCGGTAGCTCCAGTTCCTGCTACACCACCCCCTAGCGTATCTAGTATATCTTGGGCAAGCGTTTTAAAAAAAGGAAACACAGATGCACAATCTGCTCTATCGAATTACAAGCCTATGGCACGCATTAATCCTCTACCCGCTAGTCCGATCACAGAAAGTAATGTAATTACAAAAGTACAGGCACAATCGGAAAAAAATCAACGTACAGGCACGCCAAGTTTTGCGAATGATAACGCAGCGTCGAACCCGCAAAGCATAGTGAACGAGAACAAAAACGTACAAGCGGAATCGTTGCAGAATCGGTACAATGACCCTATTGCCTATAGAATGGGTGGTAAGTGTTAGTTTTCATTCATTCATTGTGTGCATAGCTTATATTCATTGAAATGTGCTTTGTTCTAGAATTTTTATTAAATTATCAAATGGACAAGCAAACTGTAAGTTTGTTACCTCGAGGATTAACGAATCGTAGCAATTACTGTTACATTAATAGTATACTGCAAGCTTTGCTAGCTTGTCCACCTTTTTATAATCTTTTAATGGCTTTACCACATTCTAAAAATCCCAGTAAGATGTCTTCCACTCCACTTGTCGATAATATGTAAGTGTTCGAATGTGTATCATATATTTCGAGTTGTATTAACCCTTAGCACTCGAGTGGTGACTCAGAGTCACCAGTAAATTGCTGTACCATTATTCACAATATTCTTTACATTATTAAATATGTTGGTATTTAATCAATTACTAAATATTTAAGAATTTCATGAGGTATTATATCAATTTCATATCCACGGAATGAAACAAATCATATAGAATGGAATTATTCTAGCTAATGTTTAGCTAGAGTAAAGAAATGTTTAATTTTCGAGTTGAAATAGCTCCGAGTGCAAAGGGTTAACGATGTCGATAGATTTTCCATATTTTTCATTTTCTATACAGGATCAAATTTGTACATGAGTTTACACCTTTGTCGGACGGTGCACGACTGGCCAGAAAAGATCGAGCAAACAAACGAGGGGAAGACACGGTAGTAGATATACAAAGTGGAGTGGCCTTTGAACCTTCTTATGTATATACAATGTTAAAAAATACATCAGCTGCGGGCGTATTTTCCGTGGAAGGACGCCAAGAAGATGCAGAAGAGTTCCTTTCGTGCCTTCTGAATGGTATCAATGATGAAATGCTTGAAGTATGAACACATCATTAATTTTTATCTCTACTATTTCATGTGTCTACAACAAGAAATAACAATAATTTTTTTCTTTCAGCTTATTAAATTAGTAAATAACGACCAAAACGTAATGACTAGTGTTGAGACTAATATAAACTATAACAATGGAGAAGAAGAATGGAAGGTACGCGCTTTTTGTTTCCCCATTGTAAATTAATATCCGATTGAGAAAGAAAAATATTGATTTTTTTATTGATACCGTAGGTTATGGGCCCAAAAAATAAGGGATCTATCACACGATGTACTGAATTCGGTAGGACACCATTGTCTGATATATTCCGCGGACAATTGAGATCAAGAGTGTCACGAGCAGGAGAACAACCAACAGATAACGTTCAACCTTTCTTCACGTTACAACTTGATATCGAGGTATTTGTTTTATTAAGAAACGAAATGTTTGTTTTATTTATTCTCGAATGGACTCTTTCGACCTTCAAAGGAAAGTAGCAGCCGTAGTATAATCCCGAAAAATTTATTGAGAACCCGAATGTGCTCGGGAATCCCCATATTGTCCTCCAATATCGTTACACAATAACATACTAACCAATTAATGAATTTTTAGAAAGCTGTATCTGTGAAGAGCGCGCTCGAAATTCTTGTTGGAAAAGACCAATTAGAAGGAATGACGTGTAGTAAAACAAAACAACAAATCGAGGCTTGGAAGCAAGTTACTCTGGAAGAATTACCAGTGATTCTTATATTACACTTAAAGTGGTTCGACTACAAACTTGACGGTTGCTCAAAAATTCTCAAAAGCGTAGAGTTTCCAGTCGATCTGAAATTAGATAGTAGTAAGTAAATTTATTGTCGTATATTCTTTTTATACAGAGAATATAATAACGAACCTGTCTCGTTACAGAATTTCTATCGCCAAATGCTATGAAAAAATTAAATCCAAAACAAAAGCATTACAAGTTGTTCGCTGTTACCTATCACGATGGAAAAGAAGCGACAAAGGGTCACTACGTCACGGATGCCTTTCATGTTGGATACGGTGGTTGGGTCAGGTACGATGATAGTTCATTAAAAGGTGTTTCAGAAGGTAACGTATTAAAACCGATTCCTCCCAGAGTTCCATATTTATTATACTATCGAAGATGCGATACTATCGGGAATAATCAACCGAATAGCGGTAAAGCGCGTTAGAGAAAGAAAAAAAAACAAAAAAAAACCAATTTAGACGTGTAGGTGAAACTGTATTTTAAGTCTAAAAAAGAGAGGCAACTTGAAAGAATGGCTTTTACAGTTTTGTGGTTCTTGTTGATATTTATATCTAAATACAGAGAGTGTTTATTATCCAATATCATGAGAAAACAAAAAGCTATTTCCTTTTAACATGCTGTACTTCCATCGAATATTTGTACTAAGAATTGTTGTTACAAGGTTTATGCATAGTTTTTCTTGGTACACGAAATAAAAAGACAGTTAAAGTTGAAGTTGAATAAGAGTTTTGATTTTGGCACTCATAGTTCTATTGAAGTTACATAATTAAGCGCTTACACATTACATTTTATAAAAATATTAAATGTCGAGATCTCTTGTACATATCTTTCTTATCTGATTGTGAGTATACAATACGTGAGAAAAACAAAATATATACATAACTTTGTAGAAAAGAAGACGAAAAAATATAGATAAAAGTTTTTCTACTTTAATGACAAAATTTCTATGAAATGCAAATTTTATATATATCTGAAACAAAAAAAAGGGACATCTTATGCCTTAAGTTATTTTTGTACATAACCTTCCCGCGCTCTTATAAATATATATTCCAACTTGCCAATAATTTCTTCTATTTTATTCTATGCTATTTAATCGCCCCTTGTTTGCTGGAACTCCGTTCAAACATTGTGCTCATTTGCTTCCAGTATTGTTTTGTTTTTAATATTAGTTTCTATAACGTATTTATGACTGAGAATTAATTTGAAACGCTTTGGAAGAAAACGCTTAGAAAAGAAATAATTGGTAAGATGGAATAGTAACACCGATAGTAAGGGAGATTGTATAAACAATACCGAATTCGTGTACAAATCTACATTGTATACGTTAGATTTGCATCTTCAATTATTAAATTTTTGAGAAAAAAAGAGAAGAAAAAAGCAAAAGAAAAAAATGTACTCATTCATATATTGTTTTTTCTTTTTTTACATGTTAAAGAATGTTTTCTAATTTTTGTAACAAATTTAATGGAATAATTTAAACAATTTATATTCGATTAACAAATGGTGGTATATCATGCCCATTATATTATATAAACAGGCTTAAATTATTTCAAGGTTCTTTATTATTAAAATGTGTGTTATAAACTTAGGAAAATTAATACTTATATCGGATTGGAATTTGGTTTTATGTGAAACCAAATGTTAAGTGATTTCTTTCTTTTTCGGTTTTGCTTAAATGTAAGTATGGTTTTGTAACTTTACTGTTTTCCTTCGTTATGAATTACTTTTAAAAAAATCCTTATAATTTGAACGAAGTAATATTTATATGCGAATGTGTAGTAATTTAATAAACCAGCAAAGTTATAGAATTCCATTGCAAAACATCTTATATACAATATTTACATGTTATTCACCAGATAATGTAGATAAGATATGTTTTAAGTAACATTTTACAGTTGTAATTTATGCGACAGAATACAAAGTAATGATTTTCTTTTACTTCCTGTGGAATTGTAAATATATATATCTACAGTTTATAGAAACTAATAAAAGTATGTATATATGTTACGGAAACCTTGTTTACCATTTATTTGAGAATGTTATATAAAACATTTACACTTAATTACTCAATTTTAATACCAAACCGTATGTTCTAATAAATAAACAATACACAACGATCTCTGTGGTGTTTCTATCATCTATTTATATGTACAATTTATTCAGATGCAGCATGTTTAACAATTGCTCTATATTATACATTTACAGTAGATATTATAATTAATAAATATCGACAATATTAATTATAATATTCTTATATTTCATTGTATACTCTATTAAATATCTGTATAGGTATAATATATAGGTATAATAAGTATAAATGCTGTTAATATAAAACATAGACAAGAATTCCATTTAACGAATAACAAATGCTAGAAATGTGGTAGACAAACTTTGCCTGCGAACAATTCTGAGATTACCGTGATCCATAAAGCTAAAACGAACAGTATGTAAGAATTTCCAACTTGATGAGAATTTGGTAATTGATACGGTTGTCCACCGATCTCAACTATATGGAAGCCCATTGGAAATATAACTGCTGCCAGACAAAACAACACCACTGAAAGATAAATTACATATTCGGTAATCAATAAGTATCTTGAGTTTAGTTCAAGCGATTATCTATCGGCTATTATATGAGCTTACTAGCTGTGAATCCAACCCATCTTGCATAGGGAATAACGTTACGATCCCAATGAGAACTAGCTAATAGAATTATTGTTGCCGTTATCAAAATGCAACCAATAAAAATGCAAGAGAGAGCGATTAACCATTCCGGCTGTAAATCTGGACTGTAACAAACTTGAGATCTATTGTACAGTGTCATACAAGACCACATCAACCCTAATCTTGTATCTCCTATTAAAAAACACACACACAAAAAATTATTTATACATGTTATTACCGAACTACGCGGTAGAACAAATAGTAAACAAAAAGTAATTTCGAATTACTCACCGCCGACATCGGTAATAATCCAATCGGGCATAGCGAGACTGATTATTGCAAATACATCTGCAGCAAGGAATAACGTCCCCGAAATAAGGGTTAATTTATCCATTTTCTGTTAACAATGCTCAGTTTACATGAACGTAATAAATACATATGTACTCATATGTATACTGAGATGAATAGTTATTGTTGTAAAAGCATTCTGTTCTTTTGTTTAGTAATCATCCTTGAAAGAGAATATGTATTTTTTGTTCCTCCACATCAACATGTCACCGTAGCTGCAATATAAACGATTCCTAACCTAAAAATTTGAAATTTCAATGCTTATAGTCAACAACAATGGCGGCATATGTCAGTGTCAGTGGGTGGGCATTATAGTAAGGCGGTAAAAACAAAAAGAGCAATTCCATAGACTTTTTTATTTGACAAAAAAAAAAGAACAAATATACAATTGCATGATCAATATCTTCTTGTTCCATTACTAAAACATTTTCTAAAAGACAGAATTGTGTTAATTTTTATATACATTTCTCTTCATAATTGATTAAATTTTTCTACATACAACAGTGTCGTGATCAGGATGTTTAAATTTCATTAAATTGCATTTACCCTCTAAAGAGTATTCGAGTATATAGCATAATTTCGTCGTTTGAATTTTTTACAATTTGGTTCGATCTGTATAACAGGTGTAGGATCTGAAATATAAAGAAAATATTCTATTATATCGCTGAAATAATATTTTTTCATTGATTTTGCAATTTGCCACTCACTGTCGTCTATACAATCTAAATTGTCTAAATCTTCGTTGCTGTTATTTATTTGTACATCCTGTTCTTCGCTGTTACTTTTCGGTGACAAGTTTAACGGTGAAGTCCGATTAAAAGAATCCTCAGTCAAACTACCATCAAAAGTAGAGTTTAAAGGATTTTCTTCTTCGAATGAAACAGAATGATCAATGGAGCCTGTTACTTGATCACAGGATGTATCTATCAACGATTCATTCGCTTTAAATTCCTTATTGCTCATTAATTGCAGCAAAACGAATGGATCGTCGATGCCTAAATTATTACAGAACCGTGTGGTCTGATTATTTATCAATAATTTCGGTGGTTCGACTGAAACCTCCGAAGCGTCAGGATCGTATGGTTTTGTAGTCTGCACGAAATTCAATGGTAATTCTAAATTGTGATTGAATTTCTTCAGAACAGTTTCTTTTTCCTCAGCAGACGGTGTAAATACCCATCTGTTGTTACCGTATTGTCCAGGCATGTAATGAATACCACTTTTCACGCTTAACAAGTGATTGGTTAAATATAATATCGTTAGCCATTCCAAATCGTAATGCAGTTTTAGCGGTACATTTTGGTCATGCTCTAATTCGAGTATCTGAAGAAATTTTCTTCTCGGAAGACACTTGTCTAAAGCTAAAAATTTAGTCATCCTTAGTCCATCTTTTTCGGGGACAAGCGCTGCGAATTTACAGTGTAAATGTGCAGAGAACCAGTACCTCGGATAATGATATTCCAAGAGTTCCATACTTGGCGGACTACCGAGCATATTGTTCTCGATATCGCTTCTGTAATCAAAGTATTGCAAATTCTATGTACTTCTCGTAACAGATTCAGTTCACGAAATGAGGGACGGATGAGGGTTAAATTTACCTAAAGAACGGTTTTCCTCTTAACAAACTGTTCTCGTCTCCATACTTGGTTATTCCCGCTGGCCAATCGTGGGATAAGAAAATATCAATATTGCCGCTAAGCTATAAGAAAGAAAAAGTTTCTTATCTGATTCGATATAAAAGATATACACAGAAAATTCAGTTTATGGTAAATACCTGCTTCAGTCGAAATATATCTAAGTTTCTAATATGATACACACTTCTGATTGTACTCTCTGTGTACGGTGGTTTCTCATAATGCCCCTGCATTAAATGCTGGCCTTTATAAATGCCCGATAAGCCAGCAATTCGAATACCACCTATCGATACAACACCCGCATATCCTAAATAATAAATGTTTGGTGCTACCCAACCGCCGTATGGTAATTCTTGGAGATAGTTGGATGCTTCATGGTTACCTCCGATAAAAATTGTTAATACAGGGGCCACTTTTTCTCCGGAATAATATCTGTAAAATATTCTCTAATTACAAGTGAAATTTAGTTACTCTAATTTAGTTTCTCTAATTAATAACTAGTGGAATAGTTTGAGAGACTCTGAGATATAAAATAGTTTAAACAAGCCACTTACTTATAAAAAGTACACATACTCTTATACTTATCAGGTACAGCCATGCAACTGAGATCGCTTAAATTTCTTGTCGACTGAAAATCTCCGCAGCAAATAAGCAAATCTATCTTTTTCCTATCAGCTTTCTCCATCTCTTGAATAGTATTATAAATAATATCTAATTCCCCGTGGGCGCAACCTTCTACAGCGATTCTCATGTTTGCTTTTTAATCGTAATCTTTCACTTTTTCTAATTGATAACGTGTCTATGTCTCACTTAGCTGTCTAATTAATAAAATATAAAGAAAAACATGTAATGTAACCATACAGTCTAATCTAACAACTTTCTGACGTAGCCGCCATTTTTTAGCATAGCCGAACAGGTTTTGTTGTTATAGCATAACAACTATTGTACCGTGAACTTAGCTGTGAATCGGAAGTTGATTCAGTTGTATTCAGCTGTATTATTGTCTGGCGCTAGCAGCAATGTGAGATGTACTTTCCACGCACATGTGCGACCAAAGGTGACCAAAGCAAAGTCAGGGACGTATCTATATATACGTCCTAAGTTTGTGAGGAAAGTAGTGGGGAACTATTACTGGCGGGAAAGTACCGGAAAAGTTCAAAAGTTTATATATTATACATATGTATATTATATATATTATATGTATACTAAAAAATTTCGATATTCCCAAAAGAATCGGGTTTTCTGAAAATTTCAAGATTCCTGAAGAAATCAGGTTTCGAAAGAATCGGGTCCTAAAATTTTCGCGCAAGCGCTAAGCGTATAGGAAGCATACATACAATATCTCATCACTGGACGCTAGGCGCTAACTTTAAATTTAATTCACATGCACTTATTTCTTGATCTGTTTTAATATTGTTACAAATGCGCCGAAGGTACATCCTGTAAAAATATCGCCTGGTCAAAATACGGACATTTCTATTCACGAAGTGTGATAAGAAACTATGTACACGATGTATGGAATAACCTAATACATACATACATAATACATATATGTAGTGTTGCATTTTGTACAACTTGTATAGTGTATGTGTGCGTGTACATGTGTATATGCATCTCGTAGTGTATGTAAAATGTGTATGCAAAAGAGAGGAGAAATTCTGACGATTAAATGGATTAAAAGTAAATGAAAAGTAATGATTAATCCAGTTCACACCGATAGCCAATTATGAGCGTAATTTTTAGCACCGAAGAGGGATGGATAATATCCCACTTGCAATATCTGAATGATATTTACAAAAATGTAAAGGACTGCAACACGCAGTGTAAGTTAATCTTCAACGAGACTTTATTTGAAATTAATTCGCAATATTTACGTCAAAATCAAATAACGAAGTTTAATAGGCATGAGGAAAATTTGTTACAAAATAAAAGTAGAAAACGGAAAAGATCGAAACTTTTGCCAGAAGATGGTCTGAAGGAGGTATGTAATCGTCGATTTATTTATTAAACATTTCATGAACTTTTAGTAGGTGAATCAGTTTAGTTGGTGTAACAATCATGGTATATTTTGCAGATCGATTATGTCAAACAAGCATTCAACCAAGTAATTACATCTGCAAAAGTGGAAGGCTTATTTGCTTCAGATGTGATTTCTACTAATAACGAGGCAGCACGCTTAGGATCACAGAAATTTTATCAGGATACATTCTCCATGGAGGAAGAATATTTTTATGGTTGCAATGACACAGACGAAGCTATTGTATCGGGAGCAAAAGAAAAGAGTTTTGCCTTCCCGAGGAATTGTAAATTTTACTGTTACGATGTGAGAGACATCGACAAGAAATTGGAGCTGAACAATCAGTATGATTTTATATTGTTGGATCCCCCTTGGTGGAACAAGTCTATAAGAAGGAAAAAAACCAAATATCTGGAAGCTAGGTGATCTTGTATGGTTCAGTATAAGCCAATAGAAAAAAAACAAACTTTCTGAACAGTTTAAGTGAGAATAAGGACTTTGATAATAGTATAAGTTTTCCTTGTTCTCAGTTTTTCAAGCATATGGGTAAATAAGATTTTAGATGCAACTTTTCAACGTAAAAGTATTGTTACACAATATTAAAACAATATTGACACATTTTAGATTGATCGCACACTGTTCAATATCAATTTTGCATTACAATAACAAAGTTAAAATTTGTTGGACAGTGTTATAGTTTAAATTATCTTTTTTGCAAAGTAGTACTAGTTGTCTACTACCGAATGTGTTCTGTGCTCTATGCGAATTAGTCTTATCTTCTTCTGTTAACAGTTATAAAATGATGTATAACGAGGAATTAGCCAAGATACCAATTGGAAAGTTGTTGTGTGCGAATGGACTTGTGGCGATCTGGTGCACCAACGCACCCACACATTTGAACAGTATTTTTAACGATATATTTCCGTCGTGGGGTGTCACGTTTAAAGCAAAATGGTACTGGATAAAAGTACGTGTAATAGTCTACATCTACAGTAGTGTAGAGTCTACAATAAACCTTCATATAACACGAAGCAAAAATTGCAACTTGATTTGTATCGATTTAATTTGATCTGATTTGTTTTATTCTAAATTTCTTATAACGCAGTACGAACGAATCGTGTTGTAGGAGGGTTGGCTGTACTAAAATTTAATCCTTTGCACTCGGAGCTATTCTAATTCGAAAACCGAATTTTTCTTCCAGCCTGAAATATTTCCATTTTATATTATTTTCTTAATTTTATCGATATAAAACTGAGATAATACCTCGTACAATACTTTCAGTAGCATATTAAAACATTAAATACAGTTAGTAATTTATTGAATATAAATTTAATAATGCAACAAATATTTTGAATAATGGTATAAGAATTATTAGCAGCATCTCCGAGTCACCACTCGAGTGCAAAGGGTTAATTAACGTTTGATTTTCAAATTATGTTTCAGGTTACTCAAGCAGGAAATACGATATGTAATTTCAATTCGGCGCTTGGCAAGCAGCCTTATGAATTGCTATTGCTGGGATCTGTATTGAACAACAATAAAGTGAACATTCCTGATGGAAAATTAATAATAAGCGTTCCAAGTGCAGTACATTCTCACAAACCACCTATTACAGGTAAGTGTACTCTAATTCTTCACAAAATAATCCAGAATCGATCTTACGTAAACATACAACCAAAATTTATAGAAGTCATAAAAGAGTATCTTCCGCATGAGCCAAAGTGTTTAGAAATATTTGCAAGATATTTGCTTCCGAATTGGACAAGCTGGGGACTCGAAGTTCTAAAGTTTCAGCATTTGTCGCTGTATACAGTTATAGAGGAGTCGCAAGAAGCTCAAAATAGTAGCAAAACAGATGTAAATAAATTAAGTAAGTAGAATTAAACACAGTGATACAATAAACATTTCGATGGCAATGTCCTTTCTTTTTATTATTGTCATAAATTAATCGTACTTCAATAACAATCGAATTATATCGTTATGAAGTGCCATTTACATGCTCGCCAATCCCATTTTTAACTGTTGTACGATAACCATGTGGATTCTTTGTTTGCCATCTCCAAAAGTCTTCACCTATTTATTAAAAAGATTCTTAGGAAATTGTTAAAATCTATAAATAAATCATTAATTGACTTACACATCCGTTCGACGGTATACTTGGTCCTCCATCCTAATTCTTTCTCTGCCAAGTCCGTGTTAGCATACGTCGACACTATGTCACCGTCTCTCCTATCTTTTAGAACGTACGGCACCGTTGTTCCCGTCACATTCTCGAAAGTTTTAATTAGTTCGAGCACGGACACGCCCTTGCCGGTACCTAAATTGTAGATTTTTAGCCTCAAGTGTCGTTTGTGTAATGCGTTTAGGGCCGCTACATGACCAGCCGCCAAATCCATTACGTGAATGTAATCACGTATACCTGTGAACAAACGTGAAGGATTCGTACACCTTTTAAAAACGAATAACTTTTTCAAAGTTGGACCCAACAGCTTGAGTTTTTTTCAGGCGTTAGAAAGATTAGTTTACTAGTTAATATGTAAATAATTTGTTTTAATTATTATTGGTCGCAATTGCGAAGGGAAAAGTAAAGTTATACACATGTACAAAGTTTCATTGAAATCGGTTGACGCGTTAAAAAGATATGTGCGTATTTATAACATTAGCAAACAAGTGTACACGCTTCTGCAAATTGGTCTCGCAAAAAAATGTCGAAAGTTACTTGCTAGTATATTCTAGTATATCTACGCTCTACCTACCTGTACCATCTCTCGTAGGATAATCGCCGCCAAATATAACAAGTTCAGGCTTATGCCTTAAAGCGACTTGAGCAATGTAAGGCATTAAATTCGTGAACGGTTTCGTAGGATCCTCTCCAATCAAGCCGCTGGGATGAGCACCTACTGGATTGAAGTACCTTAGAGATATGATATTCCAAGTCTGTTGAACAAAAGCAAATCATTTCTTCATTAAGTCAAAAACGAAGAATGATATATCAAATGTAATAGGTTTAAGCGCACCTTCTCGGCTCTGGATATATCCTTAAGCATCTCTTCGATAAAGTACTTTGTCCTGCCATACACGTTTGTAATATTGCCAGTCGGATGATCCTCTGTAATTGGAAGTTCTTTCGCTTCTCCGTACACAGTGCAAGAACTGCTGAAAACTAATTGGAAGCATCCAGCAGCTTTCATTACCTGAACAGAACGAGCATACAATTATTATAGATTTGTATGAAAACTTATCGAATCAAATTTTACCTCTAGTAAATTGATAGCTCCAATAATATTATTTCGATAGTAGTGGAGAGGAACTTGCATCGATTCACCGACCGCTTTGATAGCCGCAAAATGGATTACGCAATCTATTTTGTGCTGGAATGTAAAATATTTATTAGTAGACTGTGGATTTTTATGCATTTATAAAGAAATTGGCTGGGTGAAATATAAAACAGTGAAAGATTAGAGAAATCTAAGAATATTGTTATGAAGTTTTCAATGTAAACAATCGGTTAAGGGATGACGTAAATTTTTATTAAATTCCTGCTGCCCACAATCGTTGCAAACTATTTTTATTTTGTATAAAGATCCGCAGTCTATTTATTAGTATCGTTAGAGTACCATTTCAAGAATTTCTCAAGTATTTCCATTGTTGCCGGAGTACCTTATTGAAAACTGTTTCCAGCTTATCTCGGTCGATGAGATCGCAGTTGTAGAAGGTAACTTTCTTCCCTGTTATTTGCTCAACTCTTTTAAGCGCCGCAGAGTCACCGCAACCCTCGGTCACGCTATTAGCAAAATTATCTATCGCTACGACATCGTACCCACTTTCCAAAAGTTCAACGATACAGTGGCTACCGATGTAACCGGCACCACCGGTCACGAAAATAGTTTTCCAATTGGTGTTCATCCTAGAATCAAAGCAAGATTACCGAAATATTATTAAAATTATCCGCGCACATTTTGCTTATAACATTAGAATAACTTCTTAAAACAGAAAAACGTGACTCGCCCATAAAGACGATCCTACGTACGATACGACAAGCACAGGTGCTTCGGACGTTCACCTGTAGTGAACTATGTGGAGTTCAAGGTCGTTAGCACACGTGGTATACTAGTACAATTATGACGCATACAGTTAATTTTTTATTTTCAATACACGCGTCTACGATCAATATAAAACTTGATCCAATCAAATTTTAATTTCATGACATAAAATTATGTCAATTTCACAACTGTAATAAATCTCAAAAATTTAACTGAAACGATGAGATACTTAAAGAAAAAATTCAGTATGAAAAATACTACTATTCGACATTTTTTATAACATATAAATTATTCATTCAACACCTGTGTACGTAACGGTATCTTCAAACGCGTGCGATGAATTTTAAATATTTTTGCAGCTAACACAGTAATTCGAACGCTGTACACTTAAAAAAAAAAACAAACAAAGTTTGTTTCTGTTTCAAATACAAATATATTAATGGAGATTTTTATTTAAAATTATATTTATATTTATAATGAATGTTTACCTCGATAAAACAAGATTAAAAGCGACAAAATATATGTCAAGTTGGTACAGAAGGATTCGAGGACGCGACCGCGTAATCACTGACTGCCTCCCGACCACTGGCTTCGTCTTCTGGTATAAGAAAGCAGAGTATAGTATATTCGTGGAACGCGACGCATCCCCTCTTCCACAATACCATCATACTAGTCATTGTCGAGGCACGCACACTCGGAAACCTCGACCCTCTCGAGTCCTTGCTTTCTGCTGCAACAAGTTCTTCCTTTCACACCGACATCGTCGCACCGTTTGCTAGGCCACTTGGCCTCCTCGTGCGATGCCATAGTATGTAATAGCGGTGACGATGGCACACGTAGAAAACCCGTAACTGTTACCGGTTGCATAATCTTCGCGCTTTGTACAGGACTGACTCATTAAAATCCACTAAACTTAAGCAATCAACGTATTTCATCAAAGATATATATCTATTTCTGGACCATCGTAAAAATGAGAAAGCTGAAAACGCTGGATAGGCGTTCAGATTAAAGTATTCGCAAAGTTTCCGTTTGCTTTTATTATCTCTACATTGTTCGTTCATTGCGTCGTTAATACTTGAATCAATTTGTGTAGCAACTCCCTTTGTTCCGCATCCAAGTAGGGCCACAGTTCACCTTCCAGTTCCAACAGTGCTTGGTAATCGTGCGATTGAGACGCCAACACTAAAGATTGCAGTAACAGC
Source organism: Lasioglossum malachurum (assembly GCA_028455605.1). NCBI lineage: Eukaryota > Metazoa > Arthropoda > Insecta > Hymenoptera > Halictidae > Lasioglossum > Lasioglossum malachurum. The sequence goes on from CM052315.1 coordinate 29,782,123, forward strand.
AACTCGTCTTCGCTCATATTGAAATCTGTAATTTTGTTTGTAATAGTTAGGCAGCGGATTTTATGCATTTATCACAAAGAATAAGTAGGTGTAATTTAAAACAGTGAAAACATTAGAAGAATTTATAAAATACTGTTATACTATTCTCAACCTATTAAACATATTAAGTAAGAAAACAATTTGTTCGTTGCAAATCAGGTAGAACATTTTTATTTTGCATTTATTTTTGCAGCAGATTTAAGGTCCGCTGTCTAGTAATAGTTTATAATATATAGCCGAACTGTAATAATTTATAATCTATGGCTGTTGCCAAGATATTCAAGACAAGGCATGTTAACAACTATGTAATAAACAACTTTCATAAGAAGCCCTACACGTTGGACAATTAGAATATGTAAAATGAATAGACCATAGATTTTTGTGCAAAATAAAAATGAAAATATTACTCGCCGATATTTGGAGTTTCTTCTATCCAAGCATACTTCTCGAGAACTTGAGCTAAAGAAGGCGTTAGCCTCTGTGGCGATGGTTGAAGTATAAGTAGCAGTAATACTCTGGTTACTTCGCACCTACAAATAAGAATAATTACTATACTTCTTCTTATAATGCAACTTAATCATTCCTATTGCGTTCTATACCTATGTAGTATGACACTGTAGTTGCCTTTTGCTCCAGTATTGATATAAATCTCGATAAACTCGACGAACTCGTTAAGAATTTGTAAACCAGATACATAATCCCCTAAATAGATGGTATTTTAATTCGTGTGTTTCGATTAATCGTGATTATTAGACTGCGGATCTTTATGTGCATTTATAGGAAAATTGTGTAGATAAAATTCAAAATTGTTGGAAAATTTTCAAAATTCAAAATGCCAATATATGATTTCTCCTCTATTATAACCATTAAGGGGGTAGACTCGTTTACAGGATTGCAAAGGTGTGGGATGCGCCTACTCATTTCTCAATAATGCAAAGATGGTGTTTTACATTCATCAAATGATATGGAAGAAATAACATTCAATTTAGTTTCCATTTCTTGCAATGGATGCAGACAACTTTTACCTTACATAAAAATCCGCAGTCTAGTCATCATTCAGAAAAACAATTACCTTGTTTAATATGGTAAGACACTAATGTACTAATGGCTTTCACAGTCGGAAAGATGTCGATAGCTTTACGTAATTGTTGTATACCTGCTGGAGTAGGACCTAGAGCTATCGCCAATTCTAAAGCTAATCCAGCAGACATTGTACTAAATCCTGTTTGATTCTGGCAACGTGCTAGAGCATGACCGAAACAACTTATAGCGGCCTAATGAAAAAGTAATGAAAGTTCAATATTTTACGATAGGCTGTGTCTGTTTACGAATAGAAAAGAAATGTAAACCTGCGTGTTTTCTTGTCCCATGGAAGGACATCCTATATCTTTATCTTTCTTGTTGGCCACAAGAAATTCTCTACCTGCTTTGATCAAAAAATTTAATTCGAATGATACATTATCTAATGTCCCTTGACACCTAGCTGCAGCTAATAAACATAAGCCTGCGTATTGCCATAATTCTTTTTGCTCACATTCTGCAGCCAGGAGTCCTGAAAAGAGGAATACGCTATTGTATACCTTTGATTATGCGTTTACAATCGATATACGTATGTATTATTATTAGACTGCGGATTTTATGCATTTGTAACAAAAATTGGAGTGTACAGTTTAAGAATATGAATGTATTAGTTTCAGTTTAATCAAATAATTAAAACAAGAAATTGTTATTTAACTTCCGTGTATTGGAACCGACTAGACAACCAGCAGAACATTTTTATTTTGAATTAAGATCCGCAGTCTAATTATAATCGAAAATGATATAAAATTTACCAAATTGATCGCTTGCATCAGCAACATTTGGCTTCCTCAAGAATCGTCTAAAACGAAACAAGATCAGTAAAGAAAATATACAACGTGTAACGATATATATATTTACTTTTTTAATTTATTCGATATATTGTGATATTTTGTGAGAAAGTCTAACGTATCAGCCATCGTGTATTACAATTTATCAATCTCTAACTGCGAATCTCTTTGATTTAATTCCTTTCGCCAGCATGGTTGGTTATACAGACGAACGCGACGTCATTCTCTTCCTCGCTGTAAATAAGAACTTTTTAAATAATGACATCTCGATTTGTAGTTACGGCGTTATATTGATCGAGCGAATCGTTTACACATAACCAAACGAGCTGTTATGAGTTTTGATTGTCGCATTCGATACCATTTGTCGTTCGAAAAAGATGTTGGTAAATGGTAATTACAAAACTTTGTCTCGAGAATGTAATCTCCCTCTAATTTTACGCGCAATCAAGCGCAATGCTCTGCATCAGTATATTATCACAGATGACCTCGTCTGTGATATTGCATTATACACTGTTATCACCTGTTATAGACAGTTAATTTAGTTCCGAATCTACCGCTAGATGACGCCGTTACCGACTGTACTTCTTTGTCGGAAACATTTGGCTAACAGTTAGAGCGTCCTGCCGCTGCATGAAATGGCGCTGTACGAACGTTTAGGAAGAGCAAATAATTCGTGCCGGAATTAACATTGCGTCTTATGGGATAAGCGGCACGAATCATTTGCTGCTGTAATGAATGTTCAATATTTTTCATTCTGCACGAATAAATTATCTTTATTGTATAATACAGACACAGACGATTCTCCAGCATACACCCACCAATTTTTTTGAGCCCTTGAATAGCAATGTCATTGAATATTTAACTCTCCTCCTTTTCTCCTTGCACTATCTTATTCCAGTGCCATGAGTATGTATTCCCCTCGATTTTCCTGATCTGGCGGAATCAGGAATGGGGGAAATAGGAATTTGAGGGGCTCCAACCGTCATTAAAAAAAACATACGTTAAATCGAGCGAGATAAGCGCATACATAGTACTTGACGAAAAAAAAACAATTTGCACGTCTGTTGTCTTGAACGACCGGCGGCTTTGAAAACTATTATCTGCAACTAATAAATCTGCAAAGGAGATCTATGTGTCTTGGGAAACCACGAGAGCGATTCGCTACACTGAATATGGTCTGATAAACAAGCGCGCAAAAAATAGCACCGCGAAATATAATTGTTTACCTACCGGAATCCCCAGCTGGACGAAGGTGAAAACACGCGTGTTCTGTGTACAGTGTACAGCGATGTGGGCGGCGATTATTTTGTTTTTAATCGGTCGTTTATGGGTGGTCTAATTCATTCTGAAATGCACTGGAAAAATTGATGCATTGCGCGTTTAACACGCAATTTAATGTATTGTGCACTAATGGATCAAATAAGAATGAGTGGCAGAGGAACGCAGAAAACTGAAATTAAACTTTCCTCTCGTAAGACATTGATGAAGTTTCGGAAAAGGACTTCTTCGGTAGCAACCACGAACAAGCCTATATAGCCTCGCAGTAATTTTTGGCTGATAAGTTCAATGATATCGGAACGTCTATGGGTGTACTGATCGATGCAATAAGAATGGATGACGGGAAAACGCGGGAAACCGAGATGTCGGGGGGGAGGGCAATGTCCTAAGCGGTTTCGGGCGCGGCTCTTCTTAATGAACACGCGGCGATGGGTGCCGGCTTAACCAAAGTGACGCAAAGGGAAGGAAGTGGAAGAAGAAGAGGGCGGGTGGCGTCGTTTAAATTTGGAGCGGCGCGCGCTCGGAAATAGCCGTTTCTTTCCCTCTCTTGTCTTGTGTACGCGATCCTCTGCCCTCGCCCAGTTCCGCGTGGCTCTTTCCGATCTTCCGATCCTCTTCGACGACGGACAGAACGACCTCTTTACCAGAGATCGCCGGAAGTGACGCCCCTGCCAATCGGAAACAGTACCACATCGAAACAAATGAAAAATCTTTTTTTTTTTTACACAGTAGACATATTCGACAAAAAATTGTGTTGAAAAAAAAAACGAATGAGTAATGGAAACTTAACTGTATTAGTTCTGAGATATTTAACTAATGTGCAACATCGTGATTATAGAAATGCATCTCTCTGGTTCTTATTTTGCAACAGCATTCGCGTGTGTCGCAAAATTGGTTAATTTTTGGATCTGGCCAAAGACGTTTGGCTCGAAAATCAGCGAAAGTCGGGAAAATGAATAAATTGTAGTTTCTGTTGAAAATACAGGGGCCAAGTTTCAGATTTGAGACTGAATCAGCGAATCCAGTTGATACATCGTTTCCCCAGGAAAAAATTGAATGTAAATTTGTCATTCTTCTTTGGAATGTTCAGTTGAAATTTGCATCGAACTTTGCGTGGCTTGCTCGAAAATGCGACTCTGCCAGTTTAAATGGAACACGGAGAATAATTATTCGCGCAATTTGTGCATAGTTAATAATAGCATAATTTCTAATTCCGAATGTGGACCAGCAACATTATCGAGGGCGAGAATTCTCCTCTCGCGCAATAATGCTGATTCCAAAGTAGATCTCTGCCGAGACTTTAAACTTTAAACGATGATCACATTTTCAAGCGGTGCAGACTCAACGATCAACGCAAATTAGAGAGTGGCAGCTTCCTTGTTACAATACGAAGCCCGGCAGTTGTTGACAAGCGAAAATCGTGCAATGATGTCTGTCGACGTGTCCGACATTACTGCTTAGACCGTGGGGACTGTTGACAGTCGCCTCTACACGGCAATACAGTGAGAATGTGGCAACCTCGATATATTTTGGTAATTCTTTTCTAAAGATAAAATTCGACGAAATCTACAAACACGAGTTACATCGTTCAGAAATAGTAGAGAAATCTGTGAGTGCAACCTTTTTGCCCTTTGAAAGTTCTCGATGATATATAATACGAATGTTTCAAGTTCGGTATTAAAAAATGCGATAGGATCCAAGGCACGGTGGGAGCTTGTTACCGTATCTGATTTATTTGCAGACGTCCGACGAAGGCGAGCCCCTTCAGGCTCGAATAATGATAAGAAGTAGCGGGCCAAGTGGATCAAACGCGTTTCTGCTACGAATAGTAGAAGATTATCGACAAATCGACTTACTCATTTCGCAAATTTTTAGAACGAGGACATATTCGAGAAATCATCTGGGCAGTTCCAAGTTTTCCAAGTGATCGGTAAATCCATTAAAATCACAGCTTTAAGTAAAGGGTTATCCAAAAGTACCTTTAGGATGTTGAATGAGAATACCTGTCAAACGGCATGTTTGTTTCTTGTCACTTTCTTGTATTTCTAACCTATAATGATAGACAATTTTAACAATGGAGTCGTATAAGATTGAAGAGCGTGTTAAAGTTATTAAAATTTAAATTGCAAATCAGTGTTCAATAAAAAATACTCATCGTAAATTACGTGATTTTTCGGCATACATAATCGTCCATCGGAACAAACAATTCATCGTTCGAATGAAAACATTGCTGCTGTTCGTGAAAGTGTTGCTAATGACCCATCAACATCAATTCCACGTCGTTCTCAAGAATTGGGCATTTCTTCGATGTCTGTAAACGTGGTCGTGGTGGTCTTTTGACAGATATCGTCTTTCACACATAATTGTCATAGATGATACCTGATAATTAAATAAAAGAACCAGTAAAATTAAAAACAGTATGTTTTTTATTTTAAAAAAAACTTCCTATAGTCTATTTTGGATAACCCTATATATAGCTGAAATTATAGAAGATTGAATGTTCTCTAAAATCAACAATCCAGTTATGATTTATGATACGACCGAATCGGCGAATGAACGTGTTCTTTAGTTACGAGGTAGTTTTCCGGAGTGTCGAATTTGGTTGTTTGAAGAATTTTCGTCGTTTCCTGTTCGTGTTCCGTGTTGGGAAATGTGACCAAGTCCAGTGAGAGGGTTCGATCGATCGGAAGTCGTAAACCGGGACGAAACGCGACTTGTTTGTTTTCCCGGCCGGCGGCATTCGGTACGGATTTATGCATTCGTATAATTGGCCAGATGGCTCCCAGTTTTATTTCGGTGACACTAAAATATTACGGTATCCGCTTCCCCGTGTCATTCTACGTCTATTTTTGACCGCGAGAAGCTTCTAGGGGCGTTCGACTCCTCCATTCCATCCCGGCGCGCGGCGCGGCGGGACGGGAGTGCTAACTTTCTTCTTCGTTGTCGTCGATGCACTAACACTCTAACTCTATGATGTCTCCATTCAGAAACGCTGGCCGTCGCATTCGCCCTACCATTTGCAATTGTCAGTTAAAAGCGAATTAGTACTCGCAAATGGGAGGATCGCGGCACTAGATCTCGTTGATCCGTGGCTCTGTCATGGCCGAAACTTGACGCTCTTCAAACTCAAAGGACTCCCTCCCACCCTCCCTCCCTCCCTCTTACTCTTGGCGCACGCTACTCCTTCGGAATACGACATCCTAAAGTTCGGTGTTTAAGTTAAACTTCAAAATTTCGGATTCCGCGAAATCATGGATGCACGTCAACGCGGTCGCGTTTGATTAATTCATCTACTTCCTCAACGCCTGAAATTTAGCGCGACGAACGAGCAGAGCACAACGCGCCATTAATCAGCCGTGATGGCTGACATTCTTGTACATCCCATCGAAAATATCGAGCATTGTTCTCCTTGAGTTGTTCGTTAATACTGGCCCCCGCGTCTTGTAACTGCGAGTGGATATTAATTATCCGATAAATTGAATTTTCGCGCTATTAATATCCGAGCGTGATTGGACTGGGAGGACACGGTGATTGAACATTTCGAAGTGCGTGCTGAAAATGGCGAGCTATTGGCGTTACAGATGGTTCGAACATTTTATAGTAGGCCCCCGTTGTCAGAGTTATGTAATCTTTGCATGTTTTATTGCAACAGCTCACATGTTTTTCGAGTAAAATTTTTGTAGGGTTTTAATCCGTTCTAAGAGAGTAAGCTGCGATAGACGAAACAAATTTTTCCGCGACGGACCTCGCCAAACGATCGAAACCAGCAGTTGCAGGAAGATTCGCGGGGCGCTAATGAACAAATAACAAAGTGGTTGAAATACGTTGACGTAGGTACCGGAACGGGCGAGCCTAATTGAAGCGCACCGATGGCAACGCTCTTTTTTCCCCGCGACGAGGCCAAGATTGGTCGCGGTCGTTGCCTATTAATATCGGGGGGTATATTTCAATTAATCCAAATAAATCGGCACGCGACGAGCGCCGGGGCGCGTGCGTCGACAAGAAGAGGAACGGGGAAAAGAGACGGTTCGTCGGGGCGCTTGCGCGAAGGGCGTCGCGACGGCCGCCGACGCCTTCGTGAATGAAACCGTCGCAGTCAGTTCGCATCAAGGCGTCCACCCTCGCTTCGACTTTCACGGAGTTTCTAATTACCCGTTCGGGGAAGTCGTCCAGTGACGGTCCACGGGGATAAATCATTGGACCTGAGCGAGTTCCACGCCGTCGTTCGCGAAACTATGTCGCAGGTACGTTCCGCGAATTTGAAACTCGGCCGAGATGCAACAGTTTGCCCGCTTGCGCTTTCGAATCTCGCTCGCGACGCTCGCGCCCTTTCGGAGACCCGTCCGGTGTTGGATGTATCGCAATTAAGGGTTGAAATATTTACAACGCCCAGGAGTATTCGTTGGATTTGTTCGATAGTAACTATTTATCATCTCGTTCTTGAACAAGTATATCAAACTACAAGATAATCGTATACAAATCAAGTATGCCGGAACTATAAATCGTAAAATGGGTAAATGGGAAAATCCAAAAGGGGACGAATACTCTTATTAACCCTCGAAATAAGAGCAGAAACGAAAATTTCGTGCAAAACGGCTTCTCGATTGCGCTGGTATTATATGTTAAAGAGTTCTCCGCGCATAAATATTCATTGTATTAATTATCTGCGTCAATGTCGCGAACAATCTTCGTTTCAATACTCGAAATGACAAATCATTCTTCACCAGTACGTCACGGTTGCGAAAAAATTCCTTTCTACAGAAGCCTTAGGCAGGGGGGTTTCGCGTCGGAATTTTTATTAATTGAACCGCGCGTTGCATAAATCGTCCGGAGTTTGCTAATCTCCGGTGATCTACGATTCCGCGAGCCTCTTCTGCCGTCTCGGGCGAGGATTCGGTCCGATCGCTGCGGACAGTGAGTAATTTCGTGTTGACTAGCCAGTTGTGTGGGATAATTGACGAGCGATAGAATCGTTTCGCGAAAGAAGATGCGTACGGACGGGCAACGATGGATGCATTTGCATATGCAATTTATATCCGCGAAGGCTACGCGCGCCGTGATATACGGCGACCCTTTCGTGTTTACGACGTCCATACGTCACAAATATCCGGGGATATCACAACCGGTCCGCTGAAATATCACAATTCCCCAGTGTCCGCTCAGGAATAGACCGAGATCGTAATAGAGCAGCGTGGATAAAAAGGATTGCATTTTTGCCAGGTTAAATTAAAACGAGGGCTAATTAAAACCGCGTTTGTCACCGAAATTCAAATTAAACAGTATTAATATACAATAAATCTGAGCTTAATTTTACATTTCACATTGATACAATTGATTGATTACATTTGATTGAATGTCCCACAATTTGCAAGTGCCTAGCGGAATATTTTCTTACTGTAATCAGTAGATTGCGGACCTTTATGCAAAGTAAAAAATGTTTGCATTGATTGCAAGACACAGGAGCCAAATAAAAATTTCGTTCTTCTTTTGATTATCTTGTTAAAGTGAAACTAATACACTGATGGCCTTAATTAAATCTGTTTAATATCTTCGCTGTTTTAAATTGCATATAAATGCATAAAATCCGCAGTCTAGTAATCAGCTTCCATCAGCCTCCTCTCTCTTCGATTATCCTTCATTACACGAACTCTATGTAAACAGCTGTTATTTTCGCCAACGTAACCTCAATCGAAAATCGTTTTACTCTGAATACAAACAAACGGCCGATCTGTTTCAAGCTCCGTGGATGCGCGTCCAATCCTGCGCGGCATTCGCAATTATTGTCTTTGGCCTCGTAACGACGCTAGGCTTCCGTTTCTGAAACTGTTCGCAGCAAAATTATTCCGATCGGGGACGTCTCGGCGGAGTGTTCCACAGGTCAAAGTTCGCTAAACGCGGCGTAATTCGATCGGATAAGTCAGGCCCGTCGTTAAATCTGTTCGAACGCGTTTCGACGGATTAAACGTCCGCGAATCCGGTTGGATCCGATAATCGAAAATCTGATCGGACTCACCGGTGGTCTACGGATCTGGCTGGAGTCGGATTCGAAACCGTGTAACTGGCAGCCGCCGCGTCGCGTCGGGATGTTTTCTTTCCAGACGATCGCGCGCGCTGACGGAATGTATTTGCGATTTCCGCGGGAACGCGCGCCGCGGCGCCAACTCAAACAAACCGAGCGTCGCGGCTGCGAGGAGACGCGCGGCAGGGGTCCGACGGAGAACAAATAATTCAGCCCCCGAGCAAAGCCAGAGTAGAGTCCTTCGGCTCCGACGTTCCATCTCTCCGTCTCATCGATCCCCGTTTCCGAGAATTCTCTTCAGAGAAGCTTTTTACTAAGCCGAAAGATTCCTCGATAGTTTAGGCAAGGTTAATAAATTTATAAATTTGCAAAAACGGCGATAGAATTCTTTGGAACGATAAAACACCTTCACCGAAAGCACAGCATCAATTCGCTCGCACTTTCCTCGCGGGTCAACGTCCACCGAATCGACGGTACGCGACGTGTTAATTAAATTCCAACATCGCACTGGGCCGCATGCCTCCCGCCTCCCGCCTCTCGCGGTTTCATAATCATTTTAATGCTCCGCTGTCCCTCCGGAAAACGCACACATCGGCGCAGAAAACAATTCTCACGGGTCCGAGCGTAATGGATTCCGAACGTCGCCGAAAGAACTCCAGTTCGTCAGCGAATTCCCTTATCGTTGTCAATAGGCGCCGCGCCGCGGCCAGCTAATTAACTCGACGCTCGACAACGTCATAGCTCAGCGAGATACTTATCTCGCAATTACGCTATTCCTCTCCCCGTTGGCGTCTTCAATTGTACTAATTTCCAGTAGATCGCAACGCCGCGCCGCGCCGCGCCGTGTCGTAGAGCTTTTTAACAAGGAATCGTATATCAGGGCCGAGACATTGGATTATTAGATCAGGGGATCAACGGCCGGCTTTTCTGACGTATGGTATCGCGTTGAACGTGCAAATTAGCGAGCACGGTTCACTGCTAATTGTTTCAACACTCGCTTGCCGCCGGGAGAATTGTCAAGCTGAAATACGACCGCTAGCTACAGCGGACCTCCTTCCCGTCGCTCATACTATATTCGACGATTACCACCGCGACAACCGTTCGACCACCCTCGGCATCGGCTAATTAATCGGCTAACTAATTTCCGGTTACCTTCGCGATCTCGCGGAACCGTTCATTGTCGGATTGATCGAAGACTTTCGCGATATCACGCAGTAGGTGATAAAGTAGACAGAATTTTCCTGGTGTTTATTCCGATCGTACTGGAAGTTGTCTGTATTAGGGGTATATCGGAAAGTAATATCGTATAATTAAAGTAGTAAATCAGTTTTTAGCTCTTCTCTGATTTTTGTTATCAGTCAATTAGGGTACCCCTAATATTAATCGCAAGATACTGGAGCACACATTTGTTCCTTTTGTTAATAATTTGAATTTGCCGAGTTCGATAGGTGCTCGAATCAAAAATTGATTCGATCATATCCCACCAGGTGATCCTTACAATTTTAATCATTGTAAAATAAAACTGTTCTGCATCGATCGTAATGTAAAAAATTTGTTTCTCCCTTTGGTCCCGTTTGAATAAGTCGTTGCTAGCACATTGATGCGCATCGATTCCTGTCAGAAATCAAATCTACAGGATACGTTTTCAAAGTCGTACCTACCGCAGACCCTCGTTCGATGCCTCCATAGAATCGTGGAAAATGAAGCATCTGACTTTGCCAGATTCGGTAGATCCAGGGTTAAAATCAACCCCGAGGTCCCGGAGTCGTCTTGAGAACCTAGTTTGACCAGTTAGAGCTGCCGTGCCGGTCGGTTATCTGGCCCGAGAGTCATAAAACGCGACTCGGTAATTCCATCAACCGGAAGTGGTGCGTGGCCCGCGTACCGGTCGGATCCGCTTGACAGGGGTTTTCTCGGAAAATCTAATTAAGCGACCGAAAGCGAATGGCATCGGTGCGCGGCCCGACGTCGTCGTTGCTAGGTCCACGCAGGAAGTCGTCCGCGGTCCACGTCCACCGGCCAGCATATTAAAGGTTCATAGCGAGAGCCGCGTGGATATGACTGAGTGTTATATAAGGCGGTCTTAATATAGCGGGAACACTCTCTGGATCCACGCCATGTAGCCGCGAGTGCCGTGCATAACGTATGGACGATGCTTGTAACCGCCGCGCGAGCGTAGAATCGGCCCCCCGGAGAAAGAGGAAGGACGCGCGGATCGTGTGCTACCACGACGAACCCGAAGAAGAGTGGAGACGAGAGGATGAAACGAGACGAGCATGGTAGAAGGCGGGGGATGGCACGGTGAACGCTCGACAGATGCGTGTAATTTACTATCGCATTAGCTCTCGTGTATCTGGGAAAAAGGAAGTCATGCGTGGCCTTCGAGAGAGGAAGTCTCGGAAATGCTCGGATATTAATCCCCCGCGGTTTGGGATTATTAAATTGTAGCACGGGAAGCTGTCGTTTGCATTGTTTTTCAGCCTGTCAGGGATTTTCGCGCGGGAAATCACCAGCCATAAATCGTCGGCGCGGCGGCCCGGACTTTCGGAAATGTTCCGCCGAATTTATATTTCGCCGAGCTCGATCACCCCCCCTGGAACAAAATATTTGCTTTTTTTTTCTTGGATTGCAAAGACATACTTTATGTAAGAAAAATACAGGTGATTTCGAAATCTCGGAAACAGTTGCAAAATGAAAATTCTCCGCCATCGTCGAATACATCCTTTGCCATAATATAGTCTGAAACAGTTTTTCGAGGAAACAGTAAAGACAAGCAGCACGCTTGCTTAGTTTCTCAACTCGTTCCACTGTGGAATTGCATTTGTGTTATAACGATTTGCTAGTGTTCCGACGTCGAGAGAAGTCGAATCAACGAAGTCAAGGCTGCTCGCTTACCAGCTCTTTACATTTAAAAATACGCCCTCTCGGCAGATAGAAACCAGTTTTCACTGCGTTATCGAGATTGCAAAATCAGTACGACTACTTACCGAAATATAGCGTCTATTTTTAGGACTGCTACACGGTCTCGCATTTTTCATTTAGCTACACTTTCAAGCATTGCTATCTCTTCAGGCTTAGACTCGCTTGTACGTAAGCGTGCTGCTATCGCACCCCGCGATAAAGATGCTCCCAACTCACGGAATAATTACACCACACAGGTTTTAGATGCTGGTATTTCGATCTTGTTTTTTTTTTTTGGTAAATATACAAACTCGTGTTCAGAGAAAACGGGGCACGAAAAACAAATATTCTATATTTCCGATTTGCTTTCGCATCGATGTTCTATAAAAAAGTATGCTGTAAGGTTTCCGGGTGGTGTTTAGACGTCACTCAATACTGATCAACGATCGATAGTTATTAATCGACAAACAGATCAGGCTCCCGCTAACTTCGTAAAAAAATTTGCACTCCGGTGTTCCGCGGACTGACCAGGCATCGGAGAACGCGTAGCGGCTTTCGCAAACTCGATTTCACTGAGCATCACGCGAAACCCCGAAGTTTAGGTTAACCGTGCGGACCGCGCGTAAACAGAGTTACCGCACGCACGGTGACACGTCCTGCAGGACGCGTCGCGCCGACGCTTCGGTAAATTTATGATTACGAACTGCCGGGAACTTTCCGGCGGCATTCCTCTGTCACGAGTCGAGGGCGACCTACCAGCAAGTTTTCGCGGTGCCATGATTAATCCTTTCGGCACGGAACTCGGGGAACTCGACTCGCTGCTTCCCTTATCTTTTCCTGGTGAAACTTATCAACCGCCCCGTATCATAAATCTAGCATCTATTAATATTTTAATACATCCTGGATGACATTTTTAAATTATAGACGACGTATATAACATGATGTACAGAAATAATTGTTACAAGTACACAAGCGAGTGACAACATATTTTTTGATAACCGTTTCGCATGACGCGCCGCGCCGCGCCGCGGATCAGTTAGAACTGTGTCTGACCATGGTTCGTTGTTTCTACTTGCAGCGAATATTCAGCGTTTACTCAGTAAAGTCTCTGCTGCGCTGCGTCGCGCGTCGCGTCGCGTCGATTTTTAACGAATGTATAATGTTTCTTAAATGTCCATTACATTCGAAAATGATAATATTAATTAAAGTTATTAAAAACTCTCGTTACGATAAGCGTTCAAAGATCAAAAGACCAAATATCCCAGTTGAGCGTTTCCAAATATTTTTTTACGACTTTTGCGACGTGAGGCCGAGTGTTATCATGCATATTCAACACAGTAAAAAACAAAAGTTTTGTATGAAATTCAAAGCGATATGAACTGAATATTATCGGTGGGTGTCTTACCCCTCTGAAACCACCGAAATCAGCTGTCACTCTGAAACATTCATAACAGCCAAAGGCATCTTTTGAAAACGGACCGAAGTAATTTGTACTCCCAATAAACACAAAGCACAGTATAAGAAATTGTCTATTAAATTATATTTAAAATTTAGAATACTTTCTGCTACATTTCCCACTGGCAGAGTAATTAACTAATAAAGGATGCATCTTATTTTCTAACCCCGGTGATCGTTGATATATAAAATTCCAGCAGGGACACGCACTTCCGCCTAGCAATGGACGCCTAATTGCGAGGAAAGCGCCAGATAGATGTGCCCGGCAGGCATATTTCACCTGTCAGGGAAACTTGTAGTTACCTAGTTGCATTTAGTGAGTTGGCGGCCGCGTTAATTATATACAAATTATTTTACGTAATTAAGTAGGTGTACGTTGCGAGGGATGCATTTATAATCGAAACGATGATTAAGGACGCCGCGCCGCGCCGTGCCGACCCGGTGGCTCTCGTCGGTGAAATCGTAGCCGATGTACACACGGAAACCGTCACCCTCGTTAAGGCGGAAGGGTAGTCACGTGACAAAACTAGCAAAGAACTAGAATCTAACTAGATTTCACTAGATTTTGGGTCGAACCATGGGTTGTTTGTCCTTATTTGAGCAAATTTTTCAGGGAGAGGGGAGGAAAAAATGTCTTCATCCCTCTTTCCACGATCGTGTTTACGGCGCATACCGCCGCTGTATATTTTTTCGCCCCACTTTCGCCGGAATTTCTGATTTAAGAGTCTTTTTATTTGAACTTCGTCTTAGACATCTCCTCAAAGGAAATTCTTCGGGAACTCGTTTCATTTCAGAACAGATTTCCTATATATAGTCTGCTCCTCGCTGACGGCCGAAGCTGTTTCTCACACAAGTTTTCTTCAGAATATAAGAATTAAGCCGCCGTTATTAAACTTCCCGGCGCGGCGCGAGGATCGACGGTTACTTTTCCCCTACAAATTGTCAAAATATCTCGCGTCTCGATTTCTTCCACTTTGTCCTGAAATTGTACGGTACGGGGTTTCTATTTCAGAAACACTTAGGAGCGCGCGGAGTTCGCTAAAAATTTCATCGCCCAATAATTCCGAACAATTTGTTGCAACCCGGTGTAATGATCGCGGAAACGTCGCCGCGATTTAATACACGTAAACAAACGGCCTAGAACGAACGGGCCTTCCCCATGTATTTTCGACTGAACGAATGTGCCAAGATTCCGAACCCGATGCGAGAGCCTCGCAAATCCGGTGACCGATGAATTGGTGCTCGATGTCGGAGGCGGTTCAAAGCAACAGGTATTCCATTGTTTTAAGTGATCCGACGCGACGCGCCGCGCCCGATCTGCGAATCTGAATGCCCAACCGCGTCTCGAGGACCGTTCCCCGGTGAAACTTCTGGAATTTATCTCTTCTACGTTTACCACGAATTCTGTGGAAGGCTGCTTCCGAAACGCAGCCAATGTTGAAGAACATTCAACGGTCGCGCTAGACATCTATCTATTTTACCACGCTTATACATATTAGCTTGCCGTGAACGAGGCAAATACTAAAAAATCGGCGGGCTGCGTGCGGATAAAATTCGTTTGTCGCGGTATCGTTAGAGCGTTACCTGGTCCCAACGACCAACCAGGCTGGCCGTGTTAAATTGTGAGGCTTCCGCGAACGGGCTCGCGCACGTGTTCATCGTCACAAATTGGACCACCCACGACGGTGCCGTGTACATGCGTCATTTCGATAATTGGATCGCACCGCGTTTTCCTTCGACGACGTTCTAGTGGGCCGCAAAGCAGCGTGGACGCGTCTGCACGGCCCGTTCCCTCGTTAGCGTGCGTTCGTTGACACGCGTCGACGAACGTGCACGCACCAAACGCAGAAATTCGCTTGGCCGAGACTGACCGACGTGACGCGACGCGACGCGCGACGCAAGCTCGCGCTGCCATTGTTGCGGTGGAATTATTGTTGGAACACGTCTACACCTATCACGACTCGTCGTTCCGCTTTGTTTGCCCTGGCGCTTCCCAGAACGGGATTGTGTAACTATTGTAATAATAAAACGCCGACACGGAGCACGTGCATGCGAACGTATAGTCGAATGTGCATTTGTACTGCACCGCTATTTGTGGTAATCCTTTTGTGCCCACAATATGTACACCAACTATGTTATGGACATTCTATTAAATAGGGAAAGGATGATTCCCCTTGCAAGAGTCTCCGCGAACCGTTCCTCCGAGACCAATAGCTTACGAATAACATCTGGATATGAATCAGCGCGCGTTGCGCCGGTAGGTTACAAATGCCCGGGGTAATGGAACACCATTGGAAACACCGGGCGAGATCGACTAACCGTTTGCAAATATTTCTGTTTCCATCGGCAATATATCACGTGCTGGCGACGACAGCCGGGATTCGCGAGGAGGAGGAGGAAGAAGAGGAGGTTTCCAGAATCCCGATGGTACATTTTCACCAGGAGGAGGTTGTCCGAGTGGCAGGAGTGTTGGTCGAGGGTGTGTCTTTTTCCGCTTTGCTGCCGCTGCGATGGAGTCCGCCAGCAAAGGGGAACAGGCCGACCCTCCCGCACCAGCGAAATAATATTCGACGACAGTGATTTATAAGGAACATCGTCGCGCCATGGACCGAAGCAACTTTCTCCCCGATAAATCTCGTCAGGCCGGTAAGTCAGTTTTAAGGTGGCCGACTAGGCGATCGCTTCTTTCGCGCTGGCTACCGTTCAGCCGTTTGTCTCGATCCCCGCTTTTGCTTTTGCTTGGGCGGTGCTGCCGTTTGACTCCACTACCGCGGATGATTTACTGTCCGACGACAGTGCTGGACCTGGATATTGTCCGAACGCAAGAGGTTACGCGCGTTCGTCGCTATCCCAATCGTTCTTTTGGTTCAAACAACGTTGAAAGGCTCCAAGTTTGTGTACCGCTTCGTTTCGAACCCGTTGCGCGACTTTAGAGAGGACTGGACACACGAGATTTTCCTATAGTTGGAACTGCAAAATTGTTCTCCAAATATAAATTTCTTGTGAATATAAAAGGTACAAACAGTGCTATGGTCTTATTCTAATTTATAATCTATACTGATAAACATTTAGTGGCTATTGAGTTTAATGTTCGAATATTTAGATAAATTCTTACTGCCACGCGCGCGCTACGAATCTCGCAAAGTAAACTTCATTTCCATTTACCAATTCGGTGAAAAATATTGAATATATCAACCGGGCTACTGCAACATTTATTTTTGGGTTAAGAAGAAAGAAAATTTGGAGAATCGATTAGCAGGATTCACGATTGGAAAGTATGTTCTTTCCATGATTTCGTAGTCAGGTTACAGTACTGAAAGGCTATCACGGACGCCATATTGAAACGGCCGCGGAGGCCATCTTGAGTAGCCACCGGACTTCCAACAATACAACATCCTCGCTCTATAATTCCAATAATAGATTTTAAAATGATCTTTTATAAAATATGTATACACACATATATAATATTGATGCACACCGAACGCTATAATTCATGCTACACGGTATTCCTTGACGTAAGACCGCTGAATATGCAACGTCCTCGTATTCGCAGCACTTTGCCCTTAATAAATGCATTCATTGTGAGATTCGCGTGCGATTCAAGCCGGCCAGCGTTATTTCGCGCCAGACCGATAGTAAATTCATAAATCGGCGACAGCCGCTGATTTATTAAACCCCGGATAAAATTATACCGTGGTGCATCGCGCGGCAATATTTAAAGGCTGCACGCGTTCCCGCGATTTTTCCATATTTATCGTCGCGTCTCGCGCCTCGCGCGATTCAATCTATTTATCACGGCACCGCGGGCCTGACATTGCGACGTATTTGTGCCGCGAACAAATCATATTCAGGAAGATCTGCGTCACGGTTAATTTGAAACGAAAGCGAATGCAGCGTGACGGCTGCGAGGCGCCTGCGTTCGTGTTACCAACAAGTAGAAAACGTAAGCCAGTCGTACGCGATAATTGCAGGGATTCGTGATTATTGCATGCCATTATGGCGGTTGATCGTGCGGAGAAACTTGTTCGATTTTTCAAATAATTGGCACGCCTAATAGTTCCGCGTTCGATTTGAATCTTGCCATGAACTCTACGGACTTTCGATTCTCCCCGAGAAATTATATTTTACGAGTAGACTGCGGATCTTTATGCAAAATAAATATTGTATCGATTACAAGGAAAGGGAGTTACACAAAAATTTATTTCTTCTCTTCAAAATATTAATAGATTGTAAATAATCATTCTTCCATCGACGAGACATAGAATGCCAGGCACTTGAAGTTTCTAAGATGTTAACGTTTGCGATGAATATTTTTACCGTTCGCGAAATTCCAGCTTCGCGACCTACTTTTTCTGTTTCACCGACTTCCTCCTGCTAACCTAAATCTAATTTGAGCTGCCGCGTTCGGCTTGTTTATCATTCTATTAATATCCACGTGTTTCCTATATCGGCACTTCGTCACGTTCGCTAAACCAACGAGAAATTACGCGTAACAGTATTACACCGGATCTGAGAACGTTCGCCGCAGGTGTGCAAGGTGCACACGTGGCTAATGGTGTCTTATCAATATATAACGTAACTAGAACTAATCCTAAAAAAAGAACATTTGAAACATAGAATTATGATGATGAATTTTATGCGACGCGGCGTCCACGATGAACAATCGACGAGGGTGTGAACTTGATGCCCCAGACATAAATTCCCTAGTCTCGCACAAAAGAACCTTTCCGCAAACGGTACCCTAAAATCTGGAAGTTATGCGACGTGGTCCGCCGTTCGTTTATTATCACGCACACAGACTCCGTTTACTTTCTTTAATCATGCTGCGCTTGTCGCGTAAAATTCCTCGAAACCAAGACCTTTCTCTACGATGGTGTGTAGCTTGATACTTAATATATCAGATTGTGAATAAAATTTCACCGACTGAATTAAAGCGAAAATAGGTGAGTGGCAGGAAAGGCATGTGCGTGCAATTATTTTCAGATTCTCACGAGAGGGTTGATCGACGTTTATGGGAACGTTAAATAACATCGTGCAGGGAAATCGCACACGCGTGTCCTTTCGTTTTCGGTTTGGAGGCAGTATAGCGGTCTGTAAACATGGTGTTTAACGCGTTCCGACATTCCAGCCATAAGTAACGCTGTCGACAATCATCGATATAAAGATATTCGTAGAAAACGAGGACCCGTTTACTCTTCGTGGAGTACACGCGTTCGGCGGTTGCATTTGGCACAGATCGCAGTTTGCACAGCTGTCCCCCCTCCACCGTTCCCCGCGAAGACAAAGGCAATCGGATCTCCGGTCGATATCGCCGGATCGATTCGCGAATCGAGTCTCTATTGCGGGAGCATGAAGTCAGCCGCGGGAGAGGTCTTACGGAAATATTATAGGTTATCCTGATCGGTTTAATATCGTAATGGAGAAGCGCGGGGCTAGCCGCTGTCGCGAATTTAATGTAATTGAATTGAGACGAGGATGTTTGTTCTTCCGTCCGGCGTCTTAGGATGGTTAGGTTAAGCGTGTCGAGGGGGTTGGGTCACACAAGTATGCTGTTAGGTTGACGGAAAATAAGTGGGCGATCGCCATTCGTGTCCGAGGGGTGTTACGATATTATTTGCTGGCTCGACTGATAAATAACTTCCTCCATGCTTGTCTGAATTTATGTCTGCTCATGATACCTCGGACTGAACATTGATTTATCACGCACGCTCTAGAGTAAGTATCTACTATTTAGCGTTTCTTGATTCGAATGTTTTTCCTGGGACTGTTGTTTAATGTTTTATTCATTATTATCTTAAACTTGAAGCAGACGATTGAAAAACACAATTTTTCGAATAAAGTTTCTACATAGTATCTAGATTAATAATCTTTTAAAGTATTTATCACATAATATTATTAATTTACCAAATTTATCATTAAGATTGATCATTTTTTAGTATTGTATTATATACAGAATTATGAAAGAGAGGGTCAAAGAATTTTTTACGTGGCCCTTCCTTTAAATTAATGCACAACATTTTTATTTTCTAAACGGATCCGCAGTCTAAAAAACCTCAGCGATTGTATCGAAATGAGCAGCCGAAACAAGATCCGACCAAATAGATATTGAACAAGATAATCGCGGTGATGATCGTAAAAGTAGTTACGAAATCGACACAGCGGTAGAATGCTTGTACCGTGGGGCGGCTACGAGCGCGGGCGCGGTGATAAAGATAAATATGAATGTAACGCAAGAGTGAAATATAATAATGAGGAAGCTGCAAAGCATAAAGCAGTCGTCGAAAATAGAATTCTGGACGAACCTGCGTAATAAAGTTCTGAAAACCGTCTGCGTCGCGTCTCGTCGCATCGCGAGCGATCCCCACGACGATCCCGCGCGTTGCGATGGTAAAGTGTCTTTCGACGACGAGCTCCGACGGCCAGAATTTTTAGCTTCCGACTTCCCTGACGAATTCCGTCTGCGGAATCGACAAATTCCATGAATTAATCTCTTTCCTGAAGGTTTTAAACGCGACTTCCGTGCTTCAATTTAATGGGCAACTTGCGGTTGGAGTTTATACAGACAGAAGATTAGAACTAATAAGATCAGAAAAAATACATTTATGTACACCCCAGAAGGGGGTAGCGTGGGACTCATGGAGACGGATGTTCGGTCTTTCTACGTGCCCCCCCCCCCCCGCACCCCGTTCACCTCCTAGGAGTGGGGACTTTTAGGATGTTTACCTCTCCTAACTAGTCCAAACAAAGTCCCAAAATTGAAAATTGTGTTCCTTCCATTTCCCTCTACAACTTTTCGTTGACTGGACTATACACGAAGATGCGACGAACAGCGATTAGCAGAGTTGGATAAATTAATAGAGAGACTCGTTATTCGAGGAAAAGGGCCGATTCCCTTGGCCGTTGGTAGTCCTGAGCGAGCCGACCAGTGTCGATTCAGACACGAGCTCATCCACTCGAGGACAGACTCTGCTCGTTATCCGGCCGGAAGGAGACACGTGGCCACCCTCGCCTGACAGAGACCGATGTCGGCGTAAAGCGTTTTGCTTCAGGCCGCGTTCGCCGTCACTCACTTTCACTCTCTCGCACCGTGTTGCCTTTCGCGAATGCTCGTAAAATATGAGCGGCTTCCGAGTCCCACGCCCGCCCGTTAAAGACTGATCCTCCGCAGAATTCTGCGGAACTCGTCGTTAGCCACTTCATCATGGCAATCCGAGTCGCGGCGCGGATAAGGTCATTAGAATTCTACGTTTCCGGCATCTCGACCTCGCTACGGTATTCCCCTCGTTGCAATTTCGCGTGCTCGCTGCGAAAGATTTTGCGAGACAAAATTTAAATGCTCCGTAAATAACTTCGGTGAAAATCGATGATGGAAACAAGCTTGTTTTTTAAATTAGCAATTTGTTCGAAAGCGAAGTTCCGCGTGCGATCGTCCGATCCTCGATTCTTCTATGTAAGTTCCTCTCCCGTTGTTTCATTTTGTCGTAGGTAGAATGGCGAGTACTTCGAGCGATCGCTTCCGACGCAGATCGTTGGCGAGCTGAGTCGCGGGTGAAATAGAGCGACAACGCGACAAACTAATTGCATTTCGCTCGGGCCATTGTGAGAGCGGCCTGAACGTTGAATGTCGACGAGCGAGCGGATCTCGTTTATCCCGTCCTCGCGCTCGTCAACGCGAAACCGTCCCTTCCGCGGAACGCGTGCAAATGCATAGACGGCATTCCGTATTCGACAAGTTTACGATCCACTTTATGGACACCGGGGGTCCGCGAGCGATGGGAACGGCGAAAGGGGTGGAAACGACTACGATCTCGGTCACCGGAAGGTATGAATGCCCCATTAATGTTAACGACATCGGTCGAGTATCGCGGGGAATCGTAAAGGAGACAAAGCACACGCGTCGGACGTTTCATTGCGTCTTTTCCCATCGCGCCGCGCCGCCGGTTCAATGAAGATCCTCTGTAGACAGCCGGAAATCCAGTTCTATTGTCTTGCCGAACCAGCCCTGTCCATCATTTCTTCAAATCGATATATTCTCATGAAATCAGAAGTTCGCTGACATATTCAACAATTTCTTCAAAAATTGAGAAACTGATTCGTAAACCGTGGTTACGGTTCATTAAAACATAGTTGTTCAAGTTTTGCATTATTCGTTTAGCTGGACGTGGCATAGTGGGAAATTTCGCCCGAAAACGTGGAAAAAAGTCGATTTCTAAATTCTGTAGTTAAAGGTCTGAAGAATAAGGATGCAATGTTGTTTTTTCTATTTGTACACCCGTGAAGTATTTCCCGCTGTGCGCGCGCGTCGAAAACAGAAGGAATACATACATAATACTACGAAAATATTGTAGTTTTCGACGCGACTTTCGAACCTTTACTTTCTTACCTTTATGATGTAACGAGCCGAGGTTCAGGCAGCTGCGCGGGAACCGAGAGTGGTTTGGATTTAGAGATTTTGGGTCAAGGTAGGAAGGGTACACGTAGGACTAGCCGATGTCTATTTCACCACTGGGTCGCCTCGTGTGGAACAGGGGAGTGGACTAGCCGATTTCTATCTCACCACCGGGTCGCCACTATAAAGGTACACGTGGGAGTAGCCGATGTCTATCTCACTACCGGGTCGCCTCGTGTGTGGGATATGGAAAAGTGGACTAGCCGATGTCGCTACTATATAGAATAGGGTCGTGGCTCCGCTGTCTCGTAACTTATTGAAGACCCTCTGTTTCAAGAGTCACCAACGGTCGCGTCCGCATACGTAACAATGACAAAAATTTCATAAAATTCAGGCTGAACTAGTTTCGGGTTTGAATAAGTTATAACAGGGCTCGCATCGATGGCTCCGATGAACATTATCATTCGAAAGTATCAAACACGATTTCTCGATTCGGATGCCTCTATCGTCACACCATATAAATGATAAATTACGTAGCAAGCACGACATTAACGACACGAACGGCACAAGAGGAATACCGTAGAATCGGCCAGGCGCAGTTTACAGCAAGTAGAATCAGCAACCAACGAACAGACACGCCAGCAGATCCATATTCAGTGGCACAGTTACCCGGTGAAAGTATTGCCGAGTGTAATAACAAATATAGTGTTCGTCACGTGTAATGAGATCGCAAGATTAATATGATGTGCACGCGAGATTGCGTTCTGCGGATGCAATGCCAGTGGAATGTGAACGGCAGTAGTCGGATGGCTGTTTCCCCGGTTCGAAAAACCCACTGAAATTACGCTTTACTAAAACCAGCCTCTTCTTGTCGGCATTTTAACCCTCGCTTGAGATCGAGCAGCGAGAGCAAGCGATCATTTTGAGGAGGCATTTGCGAGTTCGCGGATTAGCTTTCGTGACAGATTAGGGGAGCAGAGGCATTCGTGTTCCCCGAGCAAAGCGGCTACGCGAAGTGTAAACAATGTTGGTAGAGGCAGCCAATCACTGTCCGAGCGGCGAGACCGCCTTCGAATTCCGCCGATTCCGAGATCGTCGTCGAATTCCACGGGACACCGTAGCATAGATCACGCGGCACAGACGGCGAGTCTAATCGAATCTTTAAACGGCGCGGCGCGGCGTCCAGACTCCATATTTACCGACGCTGTTAGCAGACGCCCGCGCTATCAATCATTCCGAGTGCGTAATTAGAGGCACGCGAGTCTCGCCGAGAGGTCTTTTTTCAACGCCCTCGGTCACGGGGCTGCAATTTACTTTGTCGCGACACAGAGAGCCGCACGCAAATGTTATACATTGTACGGAAGCGCGCGTGCTCCACTGTACCACGGCTCTTTGCTTTTTTTACGCCGCATCGTTTCAACGATGGAAGAGTAGATGAGACGTGCACGCTTTAAGACGCTGGGAGATGTTCCCAGTGCGTCTGCGGTCAAACCGGCGCAGCGGCTTAAGTCGCGTTCTCGCTTATTATTACCGTCGTGTTTAAACACGCCGACAAGACCTGCAAAGCCGAGCAGAACTATCGTAAAGTTCGCTTAGCCCTTGGCAGCCCTATGGCGAGCCAGACGAAAACAAGTTGGAAACGTTTTTTCGTTTAACGCTTTACGCTCGATTTTTATGCGGAGGAACATTACCTAAAGCCGCGTCTCCGCTGTCGAATCTCCTCGCGACGATTGAGAGCCAAGCTGGCGAGCATTTCGGCCGTATCTCTCGAGCGGGATCACAGCGCTAGCCAGTGTGGCTCGGGGTTCTAAATAACATGTCTATATTGCTGCGAAATAGTCCGTGCAACCGTGTCCTGTCAGAAATTATTCGCCACGGAACGGACTTGTTTGCGACTTCGAGAAGTCACTCGGAGTTTGTCTGCAAGGTGCGGCGAGTGTGTTAGTAATAAACGACACCATGAACTGCCCGTGTATGGTCGTTAGCAGTTTCAGAGGCTGTTAGCCGTTCCATCCAATTCGCGAATATGCGATCCACTTGGAATTTTCCCTGATTTTCAAAGGGAATCTTAAGAGAACTTGACACGTGTCTTTTGATCGTTGCGTGGCTGGCTTTCGGACTTGAACCGATAATTAGACGGCGGCTTAACGCGTTGCGTGCTAGCTTCGGTACACGGTGTTCGCGTATCACGCTGGCGCTTTCGATACGAGTTAAGTACGGTTTGTGCCTCTGGTCCATTTATGGCACAGTTATGGCACAGTTATGGCCCGCTCAAGTACTATCCGCTGCTTTTCAAGTGGAGCGAAGGCTGATTTACATTTGCCTTTTAGTTACGGCGTGATCGCGCGTCCTTCTAATGTGTTCGCGAAATACGACTCTGTTGCTAATGGATAAATTAATCGTATGTTTATTATCACGCAGATGCCGTCAAAGTCTTCCATGCTCGTGATCGTTGTTTACAACGCAAAGGTATGTGCTGTATTAATAAAAAATGCGTCCCTTGTGTCAATTTGACGCAGTTTCCCTGAAATAAGTTATACCGTTCTGTTATTTGTGTAGGTAAATTTTTTCCCGAACTTTGTCGCTTTCGTTGTTTTAATGCGAAACACATAACCGAAAAATCCAAGATGTAAATGTTAGCTCATCACTTTGAATAAGAAAACATCGAAAAATAAACGCAGGACTACCGTACTATTTCATCGGTCTTTTACGACCATGTCAATTTGACACCGAGGGACTGATTCAGTTAAAACCATAACAAGATCAGCTACATACGAACATGCTCTGCAACCAGACCCCCAACGTAAATCACGCGCACGTCCTCTAAATCCTCGAGCGATTTCGCTGATCGCCGGTACACGCCGGTACGTCTCGTCAATATTTTTAATTGTCGTCGAGTAACTCGACACTCGCGCGGCCCGATGATTTACGAACCGTAAACGCGATTTATCCTGCACTATGTTAGACCAATAATAGACTATAAGTACGGCGACAGGGTCATCGGGTTGTGGCGTTCTTTTCTTTCCTCGTAACAATGATTTACGCGACCTAAATCCGGTTTTCTCGCGTTGCTCGTTCCCTTGCCTAATATTATTGCATAACAGTTCCGCGATTTCGTTGATGCTCCCCAGAATTCCAGGTTCCATTAAATGCGACAGTTGTGGTAATTGCGTTGATTAAATCACTCGATGACTGTTACCGATACGATAAATCGAATTACATACGGTGCTTATTCATATCGCTTCGAGTGTGCTGCTCTATGTATGCTATTATTAAATCGGAGCGGTGGGTGGGTCCATTCTGACCCGAATTCGACTCCACTCTTAAAGACAATACTCTAGATATTGCAATAATACCTGTAAGAGCTACAAACATCAGTTCATCAATTAATTATCTTCTTATGAGAAGACTCGGTACCAAGATAACAGATACTGAAACTTTCAGAAGTAAATAATTCTGTTTTTAACGTAAATAGCTACATCATTATTAAGATTGCTAATACAGTTATATTACTACAGGGTGTAAAAACCGTGGGCCACGTATCACACGCTAATTCTAGCGAGAAATAGTCTCTTCAGTCCAGTTGCTTGCCACCCAATAAAATCGTATACATATAGTGATGATGATGAAAATGGGACATATCCTCGCAACCTTTAGTCGAAAATAGTGCGACAACAGCATGTTTACGATCAACGTAAAATGCAACGCGACATTGTAGATGGTCACAATTATTACACCGGTGTCGCCAGATATCATGATTCTCGGCTAGCCAAGACCAAAAGAATTCCTGATCGCCAGATTAACTTATTTTTACTTGAATCTCGCAGCATCGTCTCGATCCGAGACTATTCGACGGTGCGATCTAATTTTATCCGAATTTTCATGGTAACGCCGCCTGTCAAGCGCGGATGGTATTGGTTTCTCACACGATTCTTTTAATAGTAAACGCATTTTCTCTATTCGCTTCGCTTCCAGCGTAAAAGTAGCCAAACATTAACTCGTTTGTCACTTTGCTCACTTTTAAACTTCGCCTGACAAATCAGTCGTTTGTCTCGGGAAAGTCTATTTCGCGTCGGCAAGGAGAGACGTTTCTTTCACGAAAATAGAACCGTCGCAAAGAGAATTTGTACTGTTGTAGACAATTCTGCAAGACGGACGTCAGCTGAAAACGATACACCAGTGAGAAACATGTAATATTTATTCTTCTATGAAATAATCTTTCCTGTAAAAAGAACGCCGATGAAAATGGCGAAGGAGGTTCCCGCGGAGAAGAAAATGACGGACACAGCGGAAAGCATTAGCGGACCACGGTTCGTCTCGGATGCGATTCTCCGAAACTCGGAAATCGAAAGCTCGCAATGCGACCACGTGATCTGCAACGAACACAAGGAAAGATGCCACGAAATTGACTTTCGCGTCGATGTTACGGCGCCGCACCGTGCCGTAACCGTGCTCGTAAAATAACGAAATCAAAGACGGGGATTTACGAGTTCTAAAATTGTTGGAAACTTTGCACCCCTACAGTCGTTATAAATGTACGCTTGTATCGCGGCCGGTACGAAGTACGAACTAAATATGGTCTCGCGCGGCAGGCTCTACCACCGCGGCACCGGCGCGGCGCGGCGGAGAACGTTCCGAGTGGCCTTGGGAAGAACCGAAACGAAAAACCAACGATTCCCTGAATCAGATTTTTTCTCCAATCTCGTTGCTAATTTTCACAATCACAGATAACGTTCTTTCGCTCCTCGGCAAGCATTCCATGTCTCTCCTAACACTGCAACCTAATATTTTTTCTGAGCTATTGGGCTATAAAATAAGCGTGTTCTTTTTTTATTTATTAAATAATTCCCGTGTTGAACCATCTCGAACCTATCGAAGCGGAGGCGCCGGAGAAGGCGCTCCATACCCGCGCAGCCGATTCTATCGCGATCTATACTGTTCGGTGGCCGTTTTAAAAGCAAGTCGGCTCACCTACCGCACGGAACCGAAAATACTAGGCGTGCGAAGTAACGGGAGCGTTCCGGATACTTTTCCAGAGCGCCCCAATCGCGTTCCGCGATGGGGTTTTTCCCCTCGGAAGTCGGTGCGTGGAGAAACCGAGATATTCCGCGGGCGCGGGAGCAAATGGGGTACATGGAAGTGGCCGGAGAATGTGTCAAAAGTGAATGTCGTTTCACCGAGAAATCTTGCACGCGGTTATTTCCGTCGTGGCCGCCCCCGCCACCCCCGTTCAAACACCCCGACCGTGGTGTGTTCGCGACACACCGCGGCATAAGGGCCCTCATAAATATCGTCCGATGCCTTTGGCCGCGGTTGTCGACGCCGCGCGCCACGCAAGAGGTTTCCTTGGTGTTTCGAGGTGGAACCGCAACCACGCCGTTAGCGTGATCGGGGGTGGGCGACTAGGAGAACGGAACCGGGGATAAGTCGCCGAGAAATGTATAATTCGCGCGCGCTTGGCCCAGCCCAATGCGAATTATGACTGGTCGACGGACGAAACACTGGCGGGGTTTGGCTCTCGACGGTTTGGCACGACCTCCGCGTCTTTCGCATTTTTCTTCTCTCCTCGGACAACGAATCATCCGGTTGGTCGAGGGTGAGCCGCCTGTCGAAATTTTTCAACTATTTCCACCCCAGCCTGCGTGTTAGCCCTTTGCACTCGGAGCTATTTTCACTACGGAGTACGGAGTTCGGGGATTTTATCGGAGCCAGACGGTTCGGTGTCGGAACATTTTATTTGCAATTTGATTTGCAGTAGCAACTCTATTGTTCCAGCTTTAAACGAAATTCAAGAAGAAGAAAATTATTATTTCACGTATTGTGTGTGTGTGTGTAACGCCACGCCGGTTGAAATCCTTTATTCGGTACTTAATGTCTGGCGGTTCCTCGCTGGGTTTTCGCTTGCGACCTTTGCTCGCGGCGACAACACCCAACCGTAACAAGCGTGCCGAGTTTGGCGTTACTCACCTACTGTCGAGCTCGGCGCCGAGACCCAGGTGAACGACCCAAACGTCAACACTGTGGCAGCCTAACGCTTGTTAGACGCGGCGTGTTTACCACGAGCGTGTGGGTCATCCTTCAAATATACCCTACCTATGTCAATTCCTGTTTTCGGGTCATTCCATGCCAAATCGATCACTTTTTGCAGGCAGCATCGTCGATTTTGTTCTAAATGAAATATGTTTTAGTTCGTGTGAAATTAGCGGGGGGGGGGGGGTTAAGTCATCATTTCGACGGTTACGAATTTTTTTAGAAATGGCAGGCCGTCAAAGTTTTCATTTTTTGCCCATTTTGGCGAAAACGGGCCTCACTTACGAATTTTTATCTCGAGAACTGTTTGTCCGATTGAGTTACATTTTTTTTTTTTTGTTTTATTCGGAAAGGATTGGGCTATTCCAAATTAATTTTATCAACCTCGAAAATCAAGTTTATAATGTCGGAAAATATAAACAAATTCTTATTTTACGTTCTTTTCGATGGGGGGCCAGAGTGATTTAAATTTTGAAAAAAATATGGTTATATTCCTTGATGTTTCCTCTTTAAAATGAGCCCTCGAAAAAGATGGAGCCATCAAAATTGGCGTCACAATGAGCTGGTAAAGGACGCCGTGCACCCCCGTTTCAGGTAACTTTTTTCCACTGCGGCACCGCCAAGATGTGCTAGCGGCTACTCGGCGCTGTTTCGCCTAACCGCAATTTCAAATTCCCCACTCGAAATTTTCGAACACCCGGTCGATAACGCCCCTTCTGTCCACGTTTTCGTTCGGGAACCGCTGAACGATTAACGTGGACGCCTCCTCGGCGGGCCTTCGCGTCTTCGGAACGGTCCCGGAACGAAAGAAATCCTCTTTGAACGCGGTGGCCAAATGACGCCAGCAAAGGAGGAGTTCTGAGAGTGTTCCGCAGACGATTACGCCTCTGATGTAATTTATTGCGCGGGAAAGCGGCGTGCGGTCGCGTCGTAACACGAGAACGAAGGAAAATTCGCGCCAGCTTCGCCGATGGGATTAATATGGAAACTGTCGAGCGGCAGCGCGTCGACTCGCGCGATATTTGACACGCCTGTCGATTTATGCTCTCAACACACGAATGAACCAGACGGGCTTCCTGTTGAGCCGCCCGCGCCCGTCCCCGCGCCTGTTACGATATTTAGTATAGGCGGGCGCGCAGCAATATTCTATCGCGTATTTGAGTTCCAGAAATATTTTGTTGGTGCTTGTACTGCTATATCTATCTGGTGTATGCGAAAGTATTGATCTTTTTCAATCGTTCAGGCATAGCGACTGGACTACGGATTTTATGAACTTATGATAAAAAGAAAAGAATGCATCAAATGCAAAACGGTACAATCATTTAAAGATTCTAAAAATGCTGTTGTATTATTTTCAGCTCCTCTATTTTGCGATTAATACAGACAACTTTTATATTGCATAAAAATACGTGTCGCTCGCGCACACGTGAGCGTGTAAAGAAAATCGCGGTCATACCGTGATAATCCTTCGGATTTGTAGGAGATCAGCGGAAGAGGATCTGCCATTGGCGCGACCGGGTACCGGTTATTGCCAGGAAATAAGTATATCGGACATCGTGAGGAGCAGTTGGCCGATGGCGCGGCCACGGAGCGGCGCGGCGATCTTGAAATATAAATTTACCGCGATGGTGGACGCGTTTCCCGCGTGCCGTTCCACGGCAATTTCTAAACCGTGTGCAAATCCGCAGGAAGTTGACGCGTGGGTGTACGCACGACGCGCGACGACGTCCGCTTTTGGCAATGTTCCAGCGCGCGTTTCTACCAACGCAACGAAAAGCTTCTTTCCGAGGAAACGGCGCGGCGCGGCGCGGCGGGCTCGTTTCGATCCGACGATTACGAGCATCTCGCTCGTCGATCGATAAATCGATCGGCAGATTCGTTCTCGGACGTTTTGCTGGAAGTTGCTTGCAGAGTTTCGAGCGGATCGACGCGCGACGCTACGTAATGGAGAACATAAACAAAAGATTATGGTATTTCGAATCTCCGTCGCAAGTTCAACTTGATATTTTCCAACAACTAAAATATGAAAGTTGTATTTGAAGAGGAATAATATAATGTAGAAATCATGTAGGTTCTATGAAACATGTATCCGACGGAACTTGAGAGTTACTTAATGTTTCGAAGGAGGAGAACAATGCTCCGGGCTACCGAGAATAGACGAGGAAACACGAGATATGGTTGAATGGAATCAACACCGGGCACCGTTGTACCAGCCGCACGCATACCGAGTTCTTGAGTGGTTTTCGGCACACGGAATTCGTAAATATTTCGCTGACAGGCTAAAATAAAGCCTCTCGCGGAATGCATCGGGCCTTGTTCGCTTCGTTGGCTGATTCATCGATTGTTATACGCGAAAACGAGCACTCTTTCCCTAGTACGTTTCCTGCGTTTGCTTCGAGATGCTCTCACGTAAGCTCGAATACGACAATAACTCGATCTATAAGTACCCTGAAGAAAAATACTAATTCACTTTTTAATCACGGGGCTTCGTTAACTCAACAAGTTCAGGAAACTGGAGAAATCATTCAGCTGTACGCATCCAGCTACATACTTCAAGGTTAAATACTGTATTATGTAATGAGAACGATGTCTTCGAGAAATATAATTATTTCTAATTTAAGAAATAAATGTACACTGTAAGCATGATTTTTCTATTCTTTCCAGTTTATAGATTTGCACGATCGCATAATTGCTAATCAGGCTGACAATGAGATAGAAAATTGGAGACACATCGAAGAAATAAGAAATGCCGCGGAGAATGTCTGCGGCATCCATTTTTTCTCGACCGTAAAGCGTTCCGATTTGCTAAATAAATTCCATTCAAATGTACTTCCGGTTCTCGGCGCTCGTTAATTCAGTAAAGGAAGCAATTAAAACGCGGCATTTAAAAACGCGCGAGAAAACACGTCATTAACGAGGCCGTTTCAAGAACGCAAACGCGAACGTTCATGGCTGCGGCTGAAAAGAAAGAAAATGCCACGCGGCGCGGCGTACTACGCGATAGCGATTATTTCCATAAATTATGAGAAGAAATTTGTTTTTGGTCGCGAATTTTATCTTGAGTGCAAGCGAAACACGCGCGCGCACGGAAGGCGACTTGAAAACGGATCGAATTCTATCGCGTTCCATTCTGTTGTACGCTTAATCGCGAATTAAATCGATCTCTGGAGGCTCTATTCCCGAGGCTTTCCGGAGAGTATGGCACCCTTAATAATGGAAAGATACGTTTGATCGATACCTGGTTCGAATTGCTGTTCTACTTAATTCTTAGCAATTTGTACGCCTCCGTAAATGCGATGCGGTAGATGCAGCTGGCGAGAATGGCACGCGATTCCGCCATTTTGGAACCGTTACGTTAGTAGGACACTCGAATCGCAGCTACGAATTTTGGTGAACTGGAGTTTCCGCTATTAACGCGCCTGTGTTCGCAAAATTATATAGGTAAGTAACTATAGGTAAGTAATTGCAAGCAAGCAATTTGCTTGTCAATTTTCATTTGGAATCGAGAAAATGCATACATTAAGGTTTAGTAAAAAATTGACTTGATTGAGCAAGAAAAGGTAAGGAAACATCTAGCTGATTCTCTTCTATATATGTTGTCGCGAATATCTTTTGAATATCAAGCGTTAGCAAATCGTTAATTACACTAAATATGATTTAACACCGCACGTCATCAGCGTCCGAAGTCTAATCTTTGAATCGTTTTTTAAATGGTGGGGAATGTACGCGAGATGAGCGTGTTCGCGGTGGCGCCATCTGGGATTCTGGGATATAGCAGATTCCGTTATTCGGCAGCAGTAGAATCATATTATAATTATAGAATATAGAATGGCAGTTACACGCAGGCAGGCAGAATCGAAACCAGCGCCATCCTAGTATTATTATAGTCGCGTTACCGCGCGTATTTGAATGCCGGAATATCATGCCGGACATCATTCTCGATTCATCATTCACGATTCTTCATTCGCACATTCGAGATCTTACTTTCGACACAGTTGTACTCTCTAACTTGCTTCGATCGATTGCTGACGAACCTTCTTGAAAGCTTTTCTAAGTCAAAATATAGAGAAAGTTTCCTTTTACATCGACGATTCTTATACAGAAGTTATTTATCTACCTAGTATCCTATCCAAATCAAGCCGCGTTCGAGAGTTGATACTTCAGTATCTGCAGTATCTAAAGGCGTTTCGAATCCTTGCCGCGAAATTCGTGCCACCTAGAGGCAAATCTCGGAATCACGCAGCCGAGAAGAATTGAGAAGAATCAAGAAGAATATCACAGTTTATATACCTCATGGACCTAAAGGACTGAGCATAAAGTAGGGTTTTAGGCGAGAGGGGGGTCCAAGCGAGCGGGGAGGGATGGTTGACTGCGGCCATCTTTCTCCGATAAATATGTGGTGCGCTCTATAGGCGACTTTAGATACTCTGTACTACATTTTTAGCATGGAACAGAACCTTTCACAATACACACTGGCATTTTTACAAATTAATGTGTATCAACGCGCAGAAAACACAAAGCCACGACGATTCACCAACTTTACCGCACATGTACCGGGCACAAAATCACCGCGACGCGTGTATTGTACAGACCACGTGCTACAGACGCTACACTAGTATTCAAGTCGCCTATAGAGCGCACCACATATTTTACGGACCAAGATGGCCGACAAGTTGATACCCCTTCCGTCTTTTCTAACGCCCCTGCAGGCTTATGCTCCGTCCTTTACGTCCATGCAGGTCCGTGATGTTATTGGGACTGGGAGACTGGGAGAGTAGACTATAGTAGAGAGTATCGTTGAAGGGGTAATGTATACAATGTGCACACTTGCGCGATGCAATAAACCAATCACACGGCACACGGGAATGAAATTCCAACATTCCAAGCAGTGTCATACTGCCAGTATGTTGTTAGATACCCATGGTAAAAGTTTCTTGAACCTCGTATTAACGAATGGACTTGAATAATAATCTTTAGGGCTATACAGTATCCTAATTTTATTAATAATATGGCTCTGAATCACGTAGTTGTAGGCAAGTTTGTTTTCACTTTGTAAATCTTATCAATTGTTAGGTTATGAGACATACAATATGATTATATCATTGCCTTAGGTGGTGGTACAGGTTTCGTTGGAACTCATATAATAAAATCACTAACTCGTAAAGGCATTAAATGTACACCTATTTCTCGAATGCCTGGTCCTAATCGAATGTCATGGGTAAGGTAACATGTGCGACGCAATTGTACATTGAATAATTAATAGTACCAATACATGATATACAAAATCCATAGCATGACGTAGAATCTTATGGTTTACCTGAAAATACATCAGCTGTAATCAATGTTGCTGGTCAAAATGTACTTGATCCTATGCAACGGTGGTCAGAAG
This sequence comes from Lasioglossum malachurum, assembly GCA_028455605.1. Classification (NCBI taxonomy): domain Eukaryota; kingdom Metazoa; phylum Arthropoda; class Insecta; order Hymenoptera; family Halictidae; genus Lasioglossum; species Lasioglossum malachurum. The sequence continues at coordinate 29,815,491 of CM052315.1, forward strand.
GGTTTAAGCAAAACGTTGTACATAGCCGGGTACAGACAACAAAATCTTTGGTTAACGCAACATTAAATACTAAAGCAAATGTGTTCGTAAGCATTTCTGGAGTAGCTTACTATAAACCTGATGACAATATTGAATATACAGAAGAAAGCAAATGTGAAAAGTATGACTTCCTATCGGGTAAATTTTGTACATTACGTCCAATTTATGTAAAACATTCTATTGATTTTATTAGCTTCACATAGTCATCTTGTGTGTTAGACCTTTGTCATAAATGGGAAGCAGCCGCACAATTTCCAGCAGATAGTAGCATTAGACAAGTTACAATTAGATCTGGCGTTGTATTAGGGAGAGATGGTGGTATGATTAAACAGATCTATCTACCATTTTGTCTTGGTGTGGGTGGTACAATCGGTAATGGAAATCAATGTATGCCTTGGATACATGTAACAGATTTAGTTAATATGTTTGTTCTTTCACTCGAGAATGAGAATGTACGCGGTATATTGAATGGAGTTGCTCCACAGGTGATTAACTTGAACCTAAGTGAAAGCAAACTAATGCAAATCAGCTTATTTTATAAACATTGTTGACAGATTGTGACAAACAAAGAATTCACAAAGGTATTTGCATCAACAATGTGGAGACCTGCAATTTTTCCTGTTCCAAGCATTGTTCTGAACATCCTATTAAACAAAGAACGCGCAAAAGTTAGTATTAGAGGACATATGAAATTATTCGATATTGCTTCAGAAAATGATACCAGCTCCTTTTCAGATTATGCTCGAGGGACAGAAAGTTGTACCAAAACGTGTGAAAGAGTTAGGATTTCAATATCAGTATCCAGATATAAAATCTGCATGTGCAGAAATACTTGGTAAAAGTAAATAACTTCTTTCGAAGTAAATAGATTGTTATATTAGTTTACTACAATTGAGATTGAATAGTTGTATATATACATATATTTATAAAATATAATTACATACTTCCAAATATGTTCACACATACAAACAGCATATGAACATTTTAAATGATTAAAAAGATCGTAGATATAATTCTAAATTGTTTATGAAAATATGTATCGAGAAGACCTCTACCTTTCTCTGCATTCAGCTTATGGTACATTACTAACAGCATTTTATAACTTCTTAAATAACCCGACTCACAGGGTTGTACAAAAAATAATTTATTTTTCTTCTAAGACTCTGAAGTTCTTTCCATGTGAAACCCTGCATGCTCAATGAAATTGTTTTCCCATTCTTGCAAAGTATGAAAAGACCCATTTCAATGGAAATTCCAACATATTGGACATCGCTAAGTTTCATTGCGATGCACAAGCTTCGTCCTGTATTCAAACATAATTTGTCTATCCAAGTGTACTTTTTAATAACAGCGTTATTCTTATCCTTATCTAGTAACAAATCTTGACATTCTCCAAATACATCCAAACAGAACATTATCTGTCCCAAAAATAAGATAATCCGATAAAACAAGTTTTCCGTTAGGGATAAACACATCTCAATAAAAATAACTGCTGACACTAAAAAGGAACAAACGATATGTTCAAAGTTCTATATGTTATTTTACAAATAATAGAGTAGACTGGACAAAATATTCAATTGAAATTTTCTTATGCTCATGTATAATTATAACTTACGACTGAACAACGACAATAGGATAAATCCTGGTTTGCGAGAGACATGAATTTTTCGTTCATCTAAACTTATAATTCGAGGTTTTGTAAATACAATCATGTTGGAACGTCAAAATTTTTTACATTATTTATACTCGAGTTGTAATTAGAAAGCTACATGTCACAAAAATAAAATGAATTTCGATAGTTTCGCGGCTAGAGAAACTTTGAAACTGTTTCTCAATTGTTACTCGCAGGATATCGTTATCTCGAAGTAAAAATAAACACGCGTAGTCATAGCATAGCATAGCTCTTTTCATAGTAGAACGCGATACGGAAAAGATTAAAAGTTATACACGTGTTCATCTAGTCATCAGTAAAACGAATCCGGAAGAAGTAAAAAGAAGAAAAAATAATTAGTGTACGTGTATACACATATTGAGATTTTCTGAACATCTAATTGTATGTACCAGTATGTACACAAAACGGAAAATACTAAGAGTATAAACCAGTATAAACGCACATGCAACACATACATATACATCAACAAGGAATCGAACATACAGTTGCAACATGGCGCGTGCTATAAGAACAGCTGTTATTGTTTACAGACGAACATTTTCTATAGAGTATACAAGTTGAGACTGATGAAATATTTTTGCGCGACAAGCGTCTCGTGCGCGTAAATTACTTCGCAAAGGGTTAGTATAAAGTGAAATGTGTTTCGTGAGAAATAAGAAAGCAGAAATAAGCATTGCTACGATGACGAATGAGTTTGAACGGTAAAATAGCCCGTCTATAGAGTGGTGGCAGTGGCAGCGGCGTTGAAACAGTGGTGGAAATGATACTGTAGGTATTCGAGGAAAAGATGGTCTAAAGAAATTCTTAATGGAAGAATTAATCAGATTCGTGGATACGCTACCGATGATAATCATCGGGCGACTACAAATTCATCATTTTTGGTGTATTTTCCACGAGAAGCGAGAAAATTAAGATACGCCTGTTATAGCGAGAGAAACTAACAGAGAAGTAAGTTGCCCTAAAAAATCTGAGCAACGCTTATTTCTCAAAGATTTAACGTTCTCTTAATCGTCGTACGTAAAAATGCGAATAAAGTATTCGAAGAAGTGAGAAATCGTACTCATAAATGTTCATGTAATTTCGATATAAATGTATACATGTCGAATATTCTGCTTCCGAAGTTTTTAAAGAGTCTAACAAGTTATACTTCTATTTATGACGTTACTCATCGATCATTTAATTGTATTTTCGAAGTACTGGACTATTTTCTACAACTAAAAGATGACCAAATATCGTTCAGTATCGCAACGGGTCTCCAGTGATAATCATCGTATCTACTACTTTTACGAGGTTAGAATTGATCGACATAATTACATTTTTCTTATTTTCATTTCTATCTGTTGCTTGCGATTCGTATGTTAAAGCCGTATTTAATTTTTGCTTATTATCGTAACAAATGATAGTGAATGTGATTCGAATATTATATTTACTATATTCTATATTGCGATCAAAAATGCTATTACACATTATACAAGCGATAATTTACGATAATTTTCACTTAGAAATTAATTTGTAACAAATCAATATTTTTATTGAATCAGATCATTCATATAAATTACTAGTTTATATGAATGTGAGTACCTTGAATGTTATTTATGACATATATTAGATTTCTTACTTTATTTTTGAAAAATATCTATCTAACAATCCTCTCGCTGTCTCTCATTAATATCATGTTTAAATCTTGTTGTATAGGAATCACCATGAATGCCAGAACTCAATTGTTTGAATTAAGCATGGAGGGCAGACAAGTAGATGAAGCAGTAGCAAGTATCTTTCACAGTGTTCTTTTTCATCGAAGTCTTGGGAAATTTAAGTACAAACAAGAAGGCAGCTATTCAGTTGGCACAGTAGGATACCAAGATGTCGACTGTGACTTTATTGATTTTACTTACGTTTGTTGTTCCTCGGTACATCTGGATCAAACTTTGAAACGTGAAATATCAGGATTTTCAGAAGCTTTACGTTCCACCGATAGTCCAGGTTCTGGTCAAATATCCCTGGAATTCTTTCAAAAGAAGAAAAATCGTTGGCCATTTCAACCGGAATGCATACCGTGGGAAGTGTGGACTGTACGTTTGGAACTTATAAAATTAGCAACAGAGCACGAAAGGCAAATATGCAGGGAAAAAGTTGGTGATCTGTTAACTGACAAGATTCTTTACATAACAGAAGTAATGAACCGACACGACTATCTTCCCAAAATGCCGAATCAAGCTGAATTGGATCTGATATTCGATACATCATATCCAGACATACAGCCTTATTTGTTTAAATTATCCTTCACAACGTCTAGTCCGTCGAGTACAACAATGGGTAATACAATGAAAAAATTGATCAAAGAGACATTATCTATTTAGTTGTAACAGTTTGCAAAGACTCATTAGCGCAATGCGTCTACAACGCGAATCATAATATTTTAAATAAAGAAGATTAACAGTCAGTGTTTAATTAACTGAAGAATATTACTTTCTTCTCGCCGGATCAAGTCGATTCGTTTTACGTTTTCGCATAAAACCGACTCGTATTCGTTTCTCTAATTCTGCCACGATTATTAGCCGAAGATTGAAGATTAGAAATTAGAGATTAGTAAATTAGAAGCACAGAGAATCGCGTAGTTCTCGTGCACGTTTTAAGTACGCCATTTTCGACGTATGTCCGTGTCAGTTCTATACTGACAATACACGTCAAAAAGAGAACTACAGAATAATACTTAAAATAATTACGATTGCTTGGATCTGAAAAGTTTGTAAAATTTCTATAATAGGAAAAGAAAGAATTGTGTATTCGACAATTACGTCTTTCTAAATATTCTTTTTGCTCTATGTAGGCGATTTGTTAAGTTAGCTTCTACTAATCGGTTAAACTATAAATGTTCTTGTATTTCTTTGGGAATTCAAACTTTTTCGTATTTTGATTGGTTCATGTTTCTACGTTATCAACATAACGTAATGTGAGATATGGTTGTCCTTCTTACGTCTTGAAAAGTTTTATTCCAATGATAGAAGAGTGTTATTTGTAAGTACATATAGCAATGTATGTATACTGTTCGCTCGAAAAAGAAAAATTTGACGAGCAATCAATTTATTTTGTAGGACAAAATTTTATTTGTTATACTATTATTATCTTTGAACGATTACTGCATTACGCCGGATATTGTTGGTCTTTGAAAATGGAACTAGAATCTGCATATGCATATAAGAAAGGCATAGCGTTCTATCGGGATTGTGACATATCGGTGAGAAGAAAAAAAATTTAAACGAGAATGTTATCCACTGCGTAGATAGTCCAGTAATTAAATGGCTGTTGTAGATTACGAACAGTCGGTAATTACAAATTTGGAACACGCGTATCATTTGCGCAACAAATATAAATACAGCAAAGAGAAGAGTTTTCCATCGTTAAATCGTAATACATCGTTTCGTATTCAACTTAATTATTAAATATTACAATATTTCGCGCGTTAAACAATGGAGTGAGCTATCGATTAACAATGGTAAACGGCAATGTATGGTTTTGGGACAGTGTTGAGAGAAATTTGAAATCGTGGCATTCAAAACATTACGAATTACTCGCACGAAGACATTCAAAGCAGTAGTGTTTATGGAGTTTTCGAAAGTTTCATGCCTTCGTATCAAATTTTTACGATAGAGAAGAAAACCGTTAGAATATAGTAAATAAACTGTATAATAACTTGTATTGAGTGAAAGCGGCGATGCTGTTTGTTCATTAATTCGACGCATACCTTAGTGACTTTGCGAGCTACGTAGCGAATGAAAGTAAGAGTAAACGAATCGAGAGAAAAAAACTAGTGACTCGAAGAGGAAAGATTTGTTTCCGCGGCAAGAGTTTTTGAACAAGTTCGACACAAGTGTATGGGAGTGGTGTTGTAAATATGGAGGAACATTTGAAAAATTTCGATCATAACGAAAGAAATTTCTACTTCGAGACCTGCTTTTTCCTTTTCGTCGGACTAGAATAATTGTCAAAATTAGAAACGAAACGTGCTTTCGTTCGTGTGTTTGCGTTTCCTATAACGTTTTTCTCAGCAATCTGTCTAATTGTTCGTTCGTACGCCTCTAAATTCGTCGAACGTTCGTTTCGCGTCGCATCGAATCGAACCGCGGATGATTGTAAATGTGTAAGCTCTCGAGGCGAAGCGATTCACGCCAATAAATTGGTCCCGGACCTGCACGCAATTGTATACCCTACGTTGAAAATACGTGGTCGGGCGTTATTGCGATTCACACAAGAAAAGCACAATTCCGTAGGCGGCGAGAATGTCCCGAGCATTACCGTCGTTATAATGGGAGTGCAACAGCGACGTTGATCGTGTATTGGATGCCGGATGCACGCGTGCATCCGGGTGTGGGATAACGATGAAACGCGAGATGCTAATCGAATTCAAAGAAACAGACGCGTCTTTCTGCACGAGTTTGATATTTTTATACGGGCATCGATTTTCCGAATGTTACTGTGTGTAGCGATATACCCATGCGCGTCGAGCGTCGCCTCGATTGTGTTCCAATATTTTCGGCGTATCGTTGCGTCTATACTGTATACTGTGCGGTGTGTACCATTGAAATTCTGCGAACGCTCCAATTAATTGGTGAGATCCGGAAGTAACGAGACGCTTCCGTTGACGCGCGTCTCGAATTTTGTTAAACAGCTCCGGTACTCGTGCACGCGTCCCACGAGATATATCGGGAATGTACGCGCGTAAATATTTATTCGTCCACGTTGGTGCAAGATGCTACAAGTGCATAGAATGGAATTGGAACTATAGAATAAGAGAAGCAATGCGTGCTCGAGGAGGAAAGTGTGCGGTGGGAGATAAATGGGAAATTTAGGGGAGGGCGAGGGGAAGTGGGAGCATGCGAAAGAACGTGAATGACTGGACGTACACAGGTGCAATGAACAATATTTACGAAACCGATTGTAGGATAAATGAATACGATGCACGGGCGCATGGAAGGAGATGTATGTAATTTAAGTTTCGATTCAACTAACTGTACATATGTTCAAATACGCATACATAAAGGCAGGTACACGAATAAGAAAAAACAAAAATAGTCGGTAACGGACACGCGTAGGTGACAAGGTATTATGTATACATCTAGATAGAGTAGCGACGAAAGTGTTGCTTAGCTGTACCATAAGGTAATGGAAATGCTTTACACTCGATGATTTATCATGAGAACCAGAAAGATAAACGATTTAATAAATTACTGTATTTTACAAGTCTGATTTCTTTCTGAACGGAACTGCCGACGAAAAGCACGCCGCGCTGTATGTCGGCGCGACGAAGGGGTGACTATACAATACGTAAGATCAGCGAGGGGAGTAGGTATACGATTTCGTAAAGGAAGCTGCCAGGTACAGGGAAGCCAAGCGAAAAGTATACTAGACAGATGGTGTAATGCGAACGCCTGCGCGAAGGAACGGCGGCGGCTCGACCGGTTCGTTTCGCCAGCGATTTTCCATTCTCAGTCGTCGATGGAAAAGCCCGGCGGCGGATGCGTTTCGTTTCGTGGTACCTGCGATACCGTGCGCACTTTTACTTTTCCGCATCTACATTTCTCGCACGCCTCTTCTTCATCTTCTTTGATCAAACGCAAAGTAAAAGAAACAATCGTTCCAGTGATCTCTTGACATTTTTTCTGAAATGTATCCTCGGCAGATGGTCGTATCAATCGCGATCTCTAAGATGATCGATATCGTCGTCCCTCGTTCTTTTCCCACATGAACCGGGAGACACCGAACGTCGGCAGATCAGGCAACAGGTGGCTCGAAATCGAGCGTAGTGATCGTACGCTGTGCGCGTGTATTTTTCCGGAACGGGATGACGCGCGCGGACCAGAGGATGGATCTGTTGAGATCCGGCAGCTAGAGTTGACGCGCTGTCGATGGAAAAAAGAGGCAGCGGACGAGTCGCGAGCACGCAGATTCGTGCTATTTTTGGAGACTGTTTTCAACTGGTTAGCCTCGAGACACAGCAGATTTTCCTATTTTTAAGATAGCTCGTCCGATTCGGCGGAACCGTATTGCCGGAAACGACTAGTTTCCAGGAAAAAAGGGGATAGTATCGGTGGGATGCGCGAGGTCCGTCGAGCGACTGTCGCGTGCAGTTGCCGCGCGTTTCCCGGGTTATCGTTTCGGGATTTGCTCTCGTAGTTTTCGCTAGATCGTTACCGGTCCAGGTAAATCTTGAGCTTGAACAAAACGCTAGAGGAAAAAGACGATGAACGCGATGGCGAGTGTACACGAGGAGGGAAATTGGACCGGCAACTCATCGAGTCATTCGAACGGCGAGAACGACGTGATCTCGAACACTATGGTGCAAATCGTCTTCTTTATATTTTACGGGGGTATCTTCATGTTGGGCGTGTTCGGTAATGTGCTGGTGTGTTACGTGGTGGTACGGAATCGTCAGATGCAGACCGTGACGAACCTGTTCATCACGAATTTGGCGCTGAGCGACGTGTTGCTCTGCGTGCTCGCGGTACCATTCACGCCTCTGTACACGTTCCTCGGCGGCTGGATATTCGGTCGAACTCTCTGCCACTTGGTCCCGTACGCTCAAGGTGTCAGCGTGTACACGAGCACGCTGACCCTGACGAGCATCGCGATCGACAGGTTCATGGTGATCATATATCCGTTCCATCCCCGCATGAAAGTCGAGGTTTGCTTGGCCGTGATCTTCGGCATCTGGGTGGTAGCACTGCTGGTCACTCTGCCCTACGGAATCTACATGCGCCTGGACGAGTCGCAGGCCTATTGCGAAGAGCGTTGGCCGAGCGAACGGTTCCGCAAAATTTTCAGCTCCGTCACCTCGATGCTCCAGTTCGCGGTGCCCTTCCTCGTGGTCGCCTTCTGCTACACGCGCGTCTCACTCAAGCTGAAGGACCGAGCCAAGTTGAAACCCGGTACCAAGTCCAACAAAAGGGAGGAAGCCGACAGGGAGCGGAAGAAACGGACGAACCGAATGCTGATAGCCATGGTCACGATATTCGGTATCTCCTGGCTGCCGCTCAACACCGTCAACATCGTCGACGACTTCTATCCGCCGACCAACGCCTGGACCTACTACAGACTCTGCTTTTTCATGACCCACTGTCTCGCCATGAGCAGCACCTGCTACAACCCGTTCCTTTACGCTTGGCTCAACGATAACTTTCGCAAAGAGTTTAAGCAAGTACGAACTTATCGTCGGACCACCGGCTGCACCCTCTTTCGACTTCGACACAATCTTCCGCTCGTTCCCGTTCGACATTTTCTTCGTCTCACATCCACTTCTCTTTTTTCCATTCTCTGCATCTCGCTTGAAGAAAATATAGTCAACCGTAAATCGTAAAAGGGATCGAACGACGAACATGCATACGATGAAACACCAGACACAAACTTGTATACATTTTCTGACAAATTTTCTGTAACGAAATTCATATCGTTGCGCGTCTAGAGGGAGAAAAGTCTTTCAGGGTACGCTTCTCTCGTCTGAACTTTACTCGCGATGTTTCCTTTTCGCTCGATCAGATGTAATCTTTAGGAAATTTCCGTTCTCCAAGCTTCATTTGCTTATAGCTTTCGTGACTGGTAAAACGGTTGACTGTCGTCACCCGAAAAGGTCCTTTGATATCAAAGTAATTTATTAATTAGACCAGAGCCAGAGCCAACGTTCGTCAGTGGTGGCTCTTTTGACCCTTGGAGATCCTACAAATCATGATGGAATTCATTTTACGCAAACAGTTACGATAAACATTATTTTTAAAGACGGCGAAGAACTGTGTCACCCACATGTGGCCGACGTGTGACAGTTGACGAAATATTCGTATATACATAATTTCGCAGGGGCGTAGACGTTAAACGATCGAATTTCGTTGGTGAACGCAACGCGAGTTTCATCTTTCATTTTTCTACATTGTTTTTAAGGTGCTTCCATTCTTCTCGAGAACTACGATCGAACACCAAGCTCCAAAAAGTGTCGAGGGATTCGGAATCGATAAAACATGCAACGGCAACAACACCCTCCAGGAATCGTTGCTCCCGAGTCAAACTCAGAGCCGAGTACCCAATCAGGAGGGTTGCGAATTAATTGTTCTTGGGGCAACCATTACCAACGTGTCCGCAGAGCTCGGAGAAGAAGCTCTGTGACACCACGCTGAATCTAGGCAATGCCATATCGTGGTAAGCGATACTTTTTCCCTCTTTGACCTTCTCTTTGAACGCCGCACAGTGGGGTCGCAACCCCGAAAACCTGACAGAAACTAGAAATATGAAAATTCAAGAATTCATGATTATCCGCGTCAGTAAATTATAGTTAAGAATATGCTCTTGTAGAATCAGTAAAAAATAACGATGTTGAAAGGCTAAGTTCGGTGTCATTTGATTTCAAAATGGGCCATTGCTATTGAGTTCAGTGTTATGGAGTGAAAAATAGATGTTCTAATAAGTATATTGTTTTATAAGTACGCGGCTATTATATCTAGTGGTAAGTGAAGGATTACATATCGTGGTGTTCAGAAAATATTGTAGTATGTGTATACACGGTGTGGCCGGACGGGTGGTACAATCGAGCACGGGGTCCAGGAAGTGTTCGGAGGGGGTACGCACTGATTCTAGTGCAACAATTCTGGTGTAGCGGGATTCTACTACTTAATAGTGTTTAATTTTTTTACATTTAGTATCAACCCCCGCTCGGTTGTACCACCCGTCCGGCCACACCCTGTATAATAAAATTTCGAAAAAAATTATTGCTGATGTTAAACATTCAACGACCTACTATATATTATGACCTCGAGCCCATAAATAACGCTAAAATAGTTTTTTCCTTCTTTTCGAACCAACTGCCCCACTGTGCGTCGCATCTGTTACTTCTGTGAGCTACTTTTACTTTCGTACGAATCATTTAATTGTTATAGAATTTTCAAAATATTAAAATACAGTTGTAGATGGACTTGAGCATATCGTCAGTTGTATAGTTGTAAAATTTTTAAATTGTTCCACCGAATGTTAAATTGAAAGGGAAAAGGCAAAGAGTTAATTGTGCTCTGCGAACCACATTTCACTCAATCCACCCCTCAATTTGTGATTCTTCTCCTCCATTTACTTCCTCGCTTCTACAGTTTCAGTTTCGTTTATTTTTCGTGCGCATGCCAGCAAATTGACCGGAAGAGTAATGAAAATCGGGGCTATGTCTGCGGTCCATTTTTCCGTTGAAAGCTTGTTCTTATCGATTCGAGTAAACTATAAGGGTGTCCCTTCTCGAAACCGATTACGTTATCTGTTAGCTGTCGGTCGATGGGGTTTCGATGAAAGGTATATTGCCAACACAGAGATTGCGTCGCCGCTAACAAATTGCGGATCCACTTTATAGTTTCAAGCGCAACATGTCGGCAAGGTAATAAATCTTTCCGATAAACATTTTGAAAACTGGGCGGCTTACGAACGAGTGTATGAACAAGTTATGAACAAGTTGAAACACTTTCTCAAGATCGAAATCCTGGAGCTAATAAAAATTGTTACAACTAACGACTCCCACTGAGGAAAGAAATATATATATATATATATGAAAAAGTTCAATAAGCCAATCCAAGTGAGCTCAGCTTTGTTAGAATCTCTCAAATGCCCAGAAGTTGAAGAAGTACATCCGCTATTGATGAATCCTTAACTTCGCAATTCCTGTTTAATTAATTCTGTTGCGGTCCGTGATTAAGGTACAGATTCTAGATAATATTTCCTTTTTCTGAGAAATACAATTTGGTACAGTAATTATACATAATATTAATTACGCAATACATCACTTTGACTCAATATAATATATCTAACGTCGTTATGTTCTTTTAGTAAATAATATTGTTTTTCTTGTACTCTTGTAATATTATTCTTGTACTCTTCTTGACGACCGTAAGATAATACACAATCGTGATAGCTTTCCGGGAAGATCTTTCGAAACGAAAAAGGAAGGAAACGTATTTCTCTTTGCCCAACTGCTGTTCGAGAAAACTGTGACTGTTCTCTAGATATCTTTAAACACATGTATTTCCGTATATGCTAGAGCGAGCAGATGCCAAAATGAACGAGGTTCTAGAAACAGTTAGTTTTAGCACTCCCCACTGTTTATATTTGTTTTAACCACAAGAATTACGGTATCCGACAAGCATGACGCCATTAAGACTGCCTCAAGCAGTGCTGGACTAAGTGAATAGAATAACAGTTGTCCAAGAGACAGAGGACCGAAATATAATTTTATTATTGTTAATGCATCGCGATCGATTGTTCTCCATATCGTGCACACTCTTCCTTCATCCGTTCCGTCGCGTTGCACATACACGCATGTAATAATACATGCATGTATCTACATTATTGTTGGGTAGCCGAGCTGCTTTCACCGACACCGTGCCACGTCCATTATCATGCACTATCGTACGCTATCCGCTATCGTTCTTTATCGTCGTTCGTACTTTATACCTTTGTGCCTTCAGTTCCGCGATCCTCCCTGAAACTGCGTCCTCCTTTCAGCCGTTTCGGCGTTGTTTCACTCGACTCCAATATGTAGCGACAGTATTTGGTACCAGTTGGAAATGATTAATTTCTAACAAATGCAACCGTGGTTGTACATATGCATTATCGAGAGAACGTTCACGCATTTATACATTACAAAATTGCAACACAAGAAAAATGATTCTATCATGCGATAGGAGAACATCGGTTTTTTTTTACTGTCATTATTCTATAACTATATGTACAAACGTTGATGGTATTTCGTATCTGGCGTGTTACAGAAACAGCTATGTTTATCAGAAAGAAGTGAGGCTGTTGTGCTAACAGCTCTTTTATTGGAAAACATTGCATCTACCCGCTCAGAAATAATCGAGTAATACCTGCTGCGACTGGTACAATTTATCAACGATCCAAACGACGGACCATCGATCGATCGGCAATGCGTCATTTCTTTTATCGCTTCCACGAAGAAAGAACATTTTCTGTTCTATGGGAGAAAAAGTACGATATAAAAATCGCTCGAAAAATCGATGTACCGTGTACGTGTAATGACAACCACGCAGGAGGATTCTTGAGGGCGACCGCTTCTCCCCTTCTGGCAGCTCCGATTTCAATTCTACAAGTACTGCTCATTATCCTAGCAAACGATTGCGGTAATCCGAGTCTACTTCGCAAAGAACGAGACACTCGCCGGGAGACAAATGGGCCAACGGGAAGAGAGAATGGGATACTGGCTGGAGCAGAGGGAGCAGAAATAAACCATAATTAGTTCAGTTCCAAGAGGGAGTCGAAAGAATTACCTATTCAGGTTCTCTCCTATTTCCTTGTCCAAGACACGTTCGTCCCGCGAAAAGAGAAAAAATGGTCATGTCTAAAAACATTTCTGTATTTTTATTAACATTTTTACACAATTTAATAGTTACATCGCGGACCGAGGTTCGCGTTTCTTTTATACAAAGGTAAATACAATATGTGTAAACAGAAATGAATACGGCCCTGGAGTTAATCGTGTGCGACGTACTCTCTTCGAAATATTTTCATTTGGCAAACAATAACTCTTTTCCTCGTGTTCATTTCCATCCTGGTGCCCGGGTGTGTATAAATACACATGCACGCCTCTATATACTTTCTTTGTACCGGATACTCATACACTATCGTCATCGTGATTAAATGATCTCGAGATATGTAGTATCCGATACAACAATCGTCCGTTTATTTTTACGCGTAGAATTTTAGCCAGTTTTCTGAAACTGAGGTCACGTTCGGGTCGATTGCACGTTGTACGCGCTCATTTCTAGCATCGTCTATTTTCTTTGCTGTCGTCGCCTAGTCTCCCGTTATCCAGCTACGAGCGGTAGGTTAATGCCAAAGGGAGTAGTCTTGAATAGATACGTAACCATTACCCGCGACAAACAGAATCAATGATCATATTACAACGAAGCGGCTGACGATCACGTTCATTGCATCAACAATGTGAAGCGTGAAGGAAAATTTGATTAATTAAATTTATTCTCTAGAACGGCTCTATAATATATCTCAAATATATTGTGCGCATACAATCCATAATCTCTCTGGCATTAACGTTGCGTATTTCTTGACGTGTTCCGAAATACAAACGATCTTTGTTCTTCTCTCTCCCATCTCTGTATGTTCCTTTGATCAACGTGAAAATTATTGAAACGTTTATTGACAGAAATATACAGACGAGTTTCATCTGAGCCACAATTTTAATCGTAGAGCATCCACACCGTTTAAGTAATACCGAAATAATCGTTTGTCACGTACAAAGCCTAGATTCTCGTATAAACGTAGCGCTGGACTATTAGTGATCTCCGTTTCCAAAACCACCTCGTCCGCATTGTCTTCCATCATCGCTTGTATCGCTCTCCTTACCAGATTCGATCCGACTTTCCGTTTCCGATATTTCACATCGACGGCTAACATTGCAATGTATCCACGTTTTATCACCTTCCTGTGGATATCCAGCTTGCAGACAATGGCACCGATACACTTGTCACCATCCATCGCCTTGACGAACAAAAAGCAAGAGTTTTTCTGTAAATTCTATACCTGCAAGACAAAGGCACCCAACGGAAACTAGCTAAAAAGTTCTTACACTTTCTTGTTGCAATTTATTGTCGCGTCTGAAATGTCGGTTTTTCGTTTTTACATTCTACACATACGATCATGAATACATGGAAATGCGATATGGAACGATTGATCTTTGATTCAGACTTGAAATATCAAGCTTCAGTACTAATAGTTTTAATAGACATGCAGGTATACGTACCAGAAAACATAATTTTGGCCAATTATGAATGAAGTATCTATATGTGTAAATGGAGTACGGTTCGCTCAGATCTTTCTGTATCAAGTGCATAATGTCGGGCATCTGTAGCTCACTCGTGTAACTAACATATTGGATGTTACTGTCATCAGTTTCCGGAGACAATGTTTTTGCTTCGTCTAGATACATACAACAAGAATAAAATATAAAAAATTTGGTAGGAATACGATTTGTATTGTATCAATAATTAAATGTCAATCGTGCAACTGCAGAAACTTCAGGAATTTCGTAATGCAATTACTTTCGACCTAAAGTTACTTAACATTCAATAATGATTACACAGTCGATTTAATTATGTTGTATAAATGTCTCCTGTGAAGATAATAACATTTAGATATGGATTTGTCATACCGTGCTCGTTGAAATGACCTTGCCGAGGGATTCCATTTGTACGTGGTTCTTCATACGTATCGCTAGTTGCCAAACTCAATCGGGACTTAATATCTAAATTCATGATATCCGTGACAGAATTTTCCGATTCCTCTTCGATGTTACTTGGTTCAGCTTCCGATTCGATAGTATCTGTAACGTTGTTCAACTGTACGCTTTCCATTTTTCTCAATTTTCCTAGATATCCGTTGTCCGAATTCCACTTCAGGATGACTCGATAGTATTAATTTTAGTTTTCTATGCAAAACAACGATGTGCCATCAGAGTTTGTCGTTTCGGCACACACTCTTCAATCGAATTTTCATAATTACGGTAAACTGATTCACCTATTGATACTATTTCTACTTTAAAATCCGGATATCCGACATAAACCGTTCGACAACGGGCACCATATTGAATTTTCTGTGATAACAGCTACCAGCGAAGCATAAACAATGATTTCACAAGAAGCAACTGTACTTTACCAAATACGTATATCTCTTTTACGAAATATGAAAATGCGCAATGTATACTGGTAAAAGCGGTCGATCTAATGGGCTAGTAGCTTAGTAGTGTTGCCGTAGATGTCGTCGCAGGTCTTTCCAATAAAATTTAACATGGGTAGGTGCACTCAATACATTATAACCATTATAACACAGACGAGATCACTATTGATCACTATATAGACCAATCACCCAATGTATTTTTCTGTCTCACGTTCGGGGGG
>CM052315.1:29831244-29887139 GCA_028455605.1 Lasioglossum malachurum
GCCCTGTGACCATTAGGTTAAACTTTTTAGATATAACTCTATAGTTTTTATTACATATTCTCCTACTGGCATCAAGATGTTTCCAAAACACTAGGTAACCGTGTCTTTAGCTTAAACCATTCCCGAGATATTAAACGACAAAGCTGCCGTGCCGCCGGCATTAGCGTTATCCGATGTACACCGCGAGGAGGTTGCTCGGTCGGACTTTGTACATCATGATGGCACTAAAAAGAGCAGATTTTATGTGTATTTAAGGAAATGGAATGTAATGTACGAAAAACAGTCCAACATAATGATCCAAAACTACAAAGTGGGACTCAGGTAAATGCCATTCTTGATCCTCCATCTTCCTCTTCGATATGTTTACCGTCGGAAGGTACATATATACATTTCTGTATTCTTTTGAAGAATTCTTTTTCGGAATTTTGGAGCATTGTTGTTGCCATTGTTCCGCATGCGTCTACGATCCTTGCACGTAATTCGTTTACGTTGTCAACAGGCGTGTTATAAACTTCTTGCTTTAAGTAGCCCCAAAGAAAAAAGTATATGCAGAAACACCTGGTAATTTTGGGGGCCACGTTATTGCTGTCAGTGCAGCAATATCATTCGCTAGACTGACAGCTGACAATTTAATTGTTAGAACCAATGTTGTTTATAAAGTCAATTCTCAGTCTAACCGAGCAACCTTCTTGCATAGTATATTGAACAACGCTACGACTGGCGACATTGCAACAATATCGTTTAATATAAAGACACACGTAGGCAGTGCTTTAAGGACGTTTCGATCCCAGTTATAAGCATATGTAACAAAAAATATAGAGTCCAATTAAAAACTTAAGGGTGTAGACTCGTTTTTGCAGGTTTGCAAGGGTGTGGAATGCCCCTTCTGATTTCTCGATAATGCAAAGTTGCGATTTTTCAGTAGTCAAAGGCGCTAAATCAATCTAGGCCGTGATCGTCCTCAAAAGTCCTATTTTTACGTTTACGAGGCGTAATTTGCATTATTAGGAAGTACAAAGCTGCTCATGTAGCTATTGTCATAAATCTGCGACAATTACATACTGCCGAATAATGCAAATATAACGTAAAAACATGACTTTTGAGGGTGATCGCGGCCTAAATTGATCTTTTATCTAGCGCTTTTGACTTCTGAAAAATCCATCTTTGCATTATCGAGAGTTGAGATATTATATGACGTATTAATAAAATGTTTTAAATAAGACCGCTTTAGAAAAAGAAGAGCTTTCGAATATACGTGTTCGTCATCAGTTGCGCGACCGCAACCGATAGTATAATTGTTTTCAATGTCCGAATCTGTACCCGTGTCTTCTCTAGGATACTTAGTACAATCATGTATCGAGCGATTTGTATATTACAGGAAAGCCTATAGATGACATACCGGTATTGTGCTTCAGTTCAGCTAATTGTTGTTGATGTTGCCATCTCATACGTTCTATTTGTAATCTTAGAAAATGGACAGTTGCCTGATGGTTTTCAGACGTTGCATTCTCACTATTTTGATTTCCACGAGCTGCTTCTTTATACGCCTCTTCCATTAACTGGGCCATTTTTCTGGCCAAATCTTGAGCACCGTGATACAAGCGAGCACTTATTGGCCCAGCTTCCGGAGGAAGCATTTGATATTCAGTACAATTTTCTGTCTGATGAGTAGGAATATAAACTAAAGAATCCATCGAATTCGATAACAAACTAGTTGATGAGTGTGGAATAAGCTGCGGACAAGTACGAGTCTTGCTAGGAAGTGATTTTCGGGCTTTGCTCTCTTTCTTTTGATGCGGAACTGGCACCGGGTCTGTTTGTTTATGCTGAATCGTTGAAACATTGTCGATTTTTTCTTTCTCAGTCACTGACGAACTACCAGCAGATTTTTTCACCACAGTATCGAGAGTACCATTATTTATGGCAAGAAGCAATACAGATGACTGATCGATCGAGCCTTGTCTAGATATTTGAGCAGTTTCAGCATCAGCAACTCGAGCTTTGCTAGAGGTTGATACCGATGCGGATGTCGACATTGGAACATCGCTATCAGGATGTTTTGAGGAACCTTTCAGGGATAATGTGTCGATTTGTTTCACCAAATTTTGATTTTCTTCGCTTGCAGAAGACTTCAACGCCTTCTCGGCATTTACTTTATCAACCATTCTGGTTTTCGGTTTATACACCTTCCCTGCAGTCTTCGATATCTTCAAATTACTTTTCTGCAAAGAGTTTGTCGAACTCTGATTTGTTTCACTTTTATTAACATGAGCTTTTAATAGAAAGGATTCTCTTTTGAGCGCGTGAACCTCATCTGTTGAGTGTTTACCTATGTCTGTTACTCCTTTCAATAAACTTTCTGACGATTTCACGCTAACAGTTGCTACTTTTCCGGCATTATTATTTTGCTCCATTATTGGAACATTCGATTCGCTTGAATCGACCTTTTTCGACACATCCTTCTCATTTCCACTGTTTGTGTCGAGTGTAACTTTACTTGAACCAGGTTTTGACTCCTCCTTGTTCGTTGTTGTTGAATTGGTTAACGTATTTTTATTTATTCTCGTGTCTTCTTCCTTCGTGATCGACTCGTTTGAAGTCATAGAAGTATTGGAACCGTTGCTTGAAATCGAGATTAGTTCTACCTCGCTCGATCGTTCGAGATCTTGTACTTTAGACAGTTTATCGTCGACTTTGACTTGTTCGGAGCTAGTCTCGCAATCTGTCGATGCCTTGTTCTCAGTGTCGGAATTGTCAGTTTTCTCTGAATCACTTGTTGATTTTGTTGCTTTACTATGTAGCCGTTTCTTCAGCAACGGTTTCTTTTTAGGAGTTACAAATTCTGATGTTGCACTATTGTTCGAGCGAAGGGGATCGTAGTTCGGTAACATTAATTTGATTTGCATTGGATCGTGTGGATTATACTGCACTTTGGGAGGCGCAAACTTGAACTGACCAAACACGAGTTCAAGCTTCCGACAATGTCGAGTGATTTCCCGGACACATTCTTCCATATCTAATTTTCTCTTACGCGGCAACGGGACAGGTGGGTCTTCGGAATACAAGTATAAATCTCGTGGCGGTACCCAAGCACGATCGTGTTCGCCGAAGAAACGTACATCCACGAAACCTTGAGAGTTTATGCGAGGCATTGCCTTAGCCGGCCAAAAAGGGAAACCTTTCAATTTGGCCCAAACCAATGGGTGCGGACGGCGACAAGGCTCAATAAACCACGACGGTTGTGGTCTCGGCAGGTTTCTTCCATGAGCATAACAGTCAGGACAAGCCTCGATTTCCGATACCTCCTGACGAGCCAATTTAATCATTTGTTTTGCTGCGTTCGTTAATTTTGATGTATCCGTGTACACACCACCACCTAAGCAAGAACCAGGTCTTCAAATCAGTTGTTCAAATGACCTATTATGATTTCTACATCATTATTTCAACTAAATTTACAAATATACATTACATACATGTATTAAACACGATACAATTATGTTGTATCCATTTAGCATCGGCCATGAATGCGTCTGTACTGCCGTATAGTTTAGCGCGTACGTTTGATTCTAAAAGGCTCAAATCCATCGGTTTCACCACATAGTCCATATAATTTGGAGCTTCTGAAAGTTCTACTGGTTTCCAAAATGGCTCCGACTGTAACAAAGATGTCCGACTATATTTTTACCGAACAAACAAAATAGAAACGGAAATAAGAGACCAATACTCACACCGGGATATTCTCTCATCCTCTCGACTACATGTTTTAATAATAAACACAATTGATCGACCGATAATTGTGCCATTGCTGTCGAACGCGTCTCTGCATTTTCTGCTCGCAAAATAGCTGCGCATTCGCCGCATATCCAATTTTGGATAGACGTTGATTGCATTCCTATGCATTTGCGATGCCATGACCGAGGACACGCGCTGCAATGGGCTTCCACGGATTCTTTGTGGCACCGCCAACAGAATCGGTCGTTAGTATTTCTTTTCTTTCGTTTACTTCTCAAGTTGTTTTCCTCGATGACCGACTCCGCATCTTGAACACTACAAAGTCAATTAAGTTCTTATCTCTGCATAGTTTTCATCTTGATAAAAAGTTCCCTAAAGTAGCATTAGCTTTTCTAAAACGATTAAGAGTTTAATTTTAGCAAATTGAATGTATCGAGTAATATTAAAACATATACGAGTAACTTGTTATAGAGACTTACTAGAAATAGGATTTTTATTTACACTCACATTAAATGCCGTTGTTTCCGTTTTAAATTATTTGCAGTTCTGAGTGTAGGTGTTTCTTTTGTGCTTGTACTCTTATTAATTCTAGGATTGTTTTTTGACACAGGAGTAAGTACATCTGAGTTTTCTACATTCTGAACACACTCTACTTTATCTATGTTACATTTAACTTCTTCCTTAGTCTCTTCTAGAATAATCACCTCTTCCTCGTTTTCCATTTTCTCTGCATCACAGGTTGCAGCTTCATTATCATTTTTAATGATACCTCTTTTACCTGTGTCAATGATATCTTTTTCATCTTTGCTAGGAGCATCAACAAGACCCTCTTGTGTGATTTGTGTGTCTACAGGTTTAGAATCTTCTGTCTTAGATGTAACTGGACATTGCTGCTGTAAAGAATTTGTAGAAGTTCCTTCAACTTTTGTGGATGTCATTTTCGTTCATTGCATGTATTTACTTCAATTGAGATTTGCTCGGCATCTAAATTGAAAATATGAAAGTTAGGAACCATATGTGTATTGAACTTATGTTTTATGTATTGTATAACTTAATTTATATGTTTATCTCCTTTTGGTTTTTAAAGAACCATTGTAAACACAAAAGTAAAATACAGAGTTTAATAGGCAAATTATATAATGATAGTTGGACACAAACAGAAAATATGTATTAAACATCATGAATGCTGTCATCTAAATGGGGCATTTATTAATGTTTATGTGCATTAGAATGTATTAATAACTTTTAGTTGTGAAGTAATGGTACCAAAAAAAGAATATTACGCGCGATTAGACTCTATATTATTGGTATCTATGAAACATAGCTGTAAATAATTCAATGCATTAAAAGTTTGCAACACACAAAACCACTAAAAACACAATTTTTCCTAAAATCTAGTCCAAAACATTCTGATTGATAACAGTATGATTTAGAATACAGTAATAGTAGCTATACAAAATTGTTTGATAATGTAGTATATATTCTGTACTGTAATAAATAGACAAAACAATTACCATCTATGGATTTTGTATATACATATGAGTTTATGTATTAAAGCACCAAAGGGACCTGACTGGTTTACAGTTTAATAGATGCTTCCCAGAGGTCAAATGAACCACTTGCAATATAAATTCTAAACAACATGGATAGGCGACATATATCACTTACTAACACGGCATTACATCAAACAGCACGAGCAATCCTTCCCCCTCTGACATGCCAGCCGCCCGCCTTCCATAAGCTAGTGTCTCCATCTCTCAATAATATTTAAAACTAATAAAATCACGTGGCTCCGTATATATAGTCTATTAAAAACAAAAGTAGTTAATTCTTTTGATAAATATTTTCATTTTTATTATATAAATACTTCTTTACATACCCGTTACACAACGATATATCATTCGTACATAATACACACGCATTCATATAAAATATATTTATGTATATGTATATATGCGTGTATATATAAATATATATGCATGTGTCGAAATAATATCCATATTTCAATTATTACTTTTTCTTATCAATTTACATAAGTATACACGAAATCGACATACATATCCTTTAAACAAATTATCAGTTTGCGACAATGATATTTTGAATGTTTTTTTTCATTTAAAGAGGTTATCTTCGGAAGGAAACATTTAAATATGCATTTTATTCTTCATATATCCCATACGGACAGTTCTAAGTACTCTAAGTATGCGTACTCCTGACGAAATAAAGCGTCGTAGGACATTATTCTGAAGCAGTACCTCTCAATCTGATATTCACTTTTCATCGTTGTGTATACAAGTTTAGAAAATTTCAAATATTTCCAACTGTTTCCGTGTATATGTATGTATTTGCTAAATGCATATGTATATATGTTCGAAATGTATGAATTATGAATTATCTATTTATGTTTACATAATAACAGGTGCCATGATGATTTTTAACAAAAACACTAAATATATCGAAATCACAGACAAAAGTATTATTTTTATAGATATACATACTGCATTAGACTTAAAAATTTATGTATATGATGGTGATGTGACATCACTGATGTCAGAGTCAAGGTAAATACAATACATGGGACATGGTGAGAATGGTGGGGCATTCCTCAATATTCCCCATTCCCCTCCACTGGCTCAGCCCCTCCCCTCCACTCTGACGTACCGACGGCTTCTTACGTTGCTTCTACTGCGCACGCGCTACACATTCCAAGCGTATTTATATATATTTTGTCCGTGTGCGTGTGAGCTGCTTGTGCGACTGTTTTGACGCGATGCGTTGCCCCGAAATTCACGGTACCGAAGTTTCGAACGTATAAGCACGTATATAAATAAGCAGGGCTTGAAACGGGCCCGAAAATAACTGTTTGAAACTGTTACATTTCGGGCTTGATTGAAACAGTTATGAAGGACCGATACTCTAAATAACCGTTATGAAGGACCGAAATTTTGTTTGATATCGGTTTCGATTACGGTCCTCCATACATTGGATATCGATCCTCATGATCGGTTCTCGGACCGTTATTTTTTCGGTCCTATATCGGTCAGTGCCGGATTAAGCCAGCGCGGGACCCGTAGCAAATGTTATGACGAGGCCCCAGCAAACACAATGAATGACCTTTCTTTTTTTTTTTAATAAAAATATCTGTGCCCCCTAGCATAGACAGGCGCTCATGTATCGGCACCTCTTCAATGAAGCGCGAGTGTGGGGCCCCTGTTTGTATAGCGCGGGGCCCCTAGAAGGCCCTCACATCGGTTCTCTTATCAGTTATTTCTACCCTTACATACTATTATTATTATTATTATATACATGTAATATATTCACACCGCTTTCATATATCTGTTTTTATATCTTCACCAGTATAAATGATGCAAAAATGCAATAATACAATAATATACAATAACATTAACATTAGATTATGTATAATTTATGTTCCCTTTAATGGAAATAGGATCTAAATATCACACTTCTCTGAAGGAAGTCGAAACACCTGTATAATGCACCGTGGTCGTAGTCAGAGCTTTGTACAATGTATACTTTGTATTTACTTCGACTGACTCCGACGAATAGTGGGAGAGTTGTATAGCCTATTGTGCGTGTTGTGTCATGCATCGTTTGTATACGTTTTTGCTGTAAACCACACAGCGTAAATAATCTCGTATTGTTTGTTTGAAAATATCGCTACACCAAAGATTGAAGCTGCACGTCGCGACTGTACCGCAATTGCAAAGGCGTAAGATATTGGCCGAACTTTCGAGCCGGTTAAATTTTATAAATTGAATAATCTCATATTGAATTTATGCTGGAGTTGTGTAAAGTTCCATGTAAACACTTATAAATTTTTATCGGTTTGTTTACCGTGTTTATATTGTAGAGTAGAATACACCAAACTTTTAATTACTCGCATATAATACTTAGAATCTGAAAACTTGAAATTTAATGTTTCAAGTATAATAAATATATTGGTCAATGTATATCAAGTATAAGTATAAAATAAAAAAGTGTAGGAAATATCAATTTTGCACTAAAATAACTATTTTATTGAATAAACTCATATTAAATTTATACTGGAGTTGTATAAAGTTTCATGTGAACAGTTACATAGGAAGTTGTGTGCGAGTAAGCGAAAGTTAATAGTACAGGATCATTTATAAACAAAGAAAATAGGAATGCAGTAGTATCGTTGTATTATAACGTTTCGATTGTACATGATTGAAAATGACTTAAATGTTTCAGGTAACATGGAAAGCATCAGGTTATCATTCTGCCTACTGTAGATATGAGAAAGTGCAAAAACCATTGTCGAACACGACTGTACATTATCAAGCTTTGAACAGTGTCAACAAAAATGTGCAGTATCATACGCTCAAGTAATATAATGCGTTGCGAAACAGTATTATGCTCAGTGTCCCTCTTCGCATAGAGTTCATAACACTCTTATCTTCTCTCGGAAAGAATAAAAAGCGTTAACCAAAACCTAAAGGTTCCTTTAAAAAGATGCATGGATTTGTCGAACTAATTTTATGCAGCGCTTCGTTGTGGATGTTTATACAAAATATCTGGAATACTTTAATCAGTGTTTTTTATTATTTTTCCGTACCATGGATTGTTTGTGGTACCGTAATCGTTATGATCGGATTAAGAATAGCCAAAATTCCACAGCCGAATTCAGAGATAAAAAACGAAGTGCTCGGACTGAATCCCCTAGTAGAAAAAAAAGATAATAACGTACCCAAGGATCACGGTAACGGAGAGCAGTTTTGCATGCGAGTGGTGGCCCATCGTGGTGGAGCACTTGATTATCCTGAGAACAGCTTAACAGCCTTTCGTAATGTAAAATCTTACATTTAATCATGGTTTTTTTCTTTTATATTTTGAAATTATCTCTAGCAGGAGAATTAACATATCGACTTGTCTCTTGTTACAATCGAACCTTTGTACCGCTGTAACTAGTGTGCGATATAGGAGAATCCCAACATATTCGAGAATCCTGAAATTTTTGAGAACCTGCCCTGATTAGGACTGTTACTTTCCCGAAGCTTCGACTCCTCGAAGATTTGAAGGAACGAAGGGGACTTCGAAATATAGAACCTACGAAGCCTTCGAATCATATGAAGTTGTACTGATACAAATATTGGGGTATTTGTTTAAAATGCCCAACTTCGATCTTGTAGCTGTGGTGACGTATTTCTTTCGCAATGTAGGATCGTCCAATCACTTTTTACACTCATTGTAATTGTATCAAATGTAATCAATATTTATATTATATTCAGAGCTTTGAAACTTCGATTCTCATCATCTTCGAAGTTTCTAAAAAATCAAAGCTTCGATATTTCAAAATCACCTTTGAAGTTTCTAGAATCGAAGCTACGAAACTTCAAATTCTTTGATCTTCGAAGGAAAGTAACAGTCCTAGTCCTGATCCCGAATAAATTTCTCAGCCTGTCCCGATCCAACATTTTCGAGTTCTCGCACACTTTATACAAAGATAATTCTGCAAAATTCTATTTACAGCTAGCATAATTATGCTTTGCAACTATAGAGGTTCGACTGTATTTAGTTTGGAGTACTAGGTACCTTTGTAGCGAGAAAAATTGCTTAATTGTTTTCTAATGTAAATATGAATACTAATATAGTAGTTACTAACAGAAATATTACTATTTTGAAGCATTACTTGTTGAGACATCGTTACGAGCTAAATAATGATCACAATATATAATTTTCAGAGCAAAAAGAGGGGCTGCAAAGCAGTTGAGCTTGACTTGTATCTTACAAAGGATTGTGTACCTATAGTATTTCATGATCCATCGATTGACAGAGTTACTGGAAGAACTGGAAGTATAAGAGATATGACGTGGGATCAATTAAGGGAATTAGATATCAGCTGTAATCATCCGCTGAAGTACTTACTTTATAATTCTGTTAGAAAATGTTTGTAACAAACACAAAAATGTTTAAATACAATTCGTTGCTTATAGGGATAAGTTTGACGAATGTGAAAATATTCCATTATTGGAACATGTTTTAAATATATGTTTAAAACAGGATCAAAGAATCATTATAGATGTTAAAGAAACTAGATTGGCAGTAGTACAAACAATTTTAGATGCGTACAATATGTATCCGAAATTATATGAAAGAGGAATTGTATCCAGTTTTAATCCTATCGTTATATACATGGTAATTCGACAGAAGAAAATCTGAATAATTATTATTAGACTCCGGATGTTTATGCAAACTAAAAAGTTTGTGCATCAATTGCAAGATACAGGAACTAAATATAAATTTATATTCTTCATTAATAATTTTAATGTGATGAAAATAATATATTTTAATACTCTTAAAATCTTTTAATATCTTCACTGTTTTAAATTGCACTTGCTCATTTTTGTTACAAATGCATAAAATTCGGAGCCTAATTATTATCAATGGTTAACTATCGGATGGGTAAATGAAATAACGATTCTTTTATTACAGGTCAGGAGAAAGAATCCGAAAATTGTAACAAGCTTAGCATGGAGACCACATTATTTTGCGAGAATGTCATTTTCTGCTTTTGAGAAAGCAGGACCAATGCGTTTTCAAAATCCAATTAAACATATAATAGCTTGTGTATACGATCATATATATGAGTGGGCATTTCACCATTTTGTATACTATCTTACAGGTGTTTCAGTTGTTCTGTTACATAAAGATACGATAAATCAGTATGTACACGAGACCTTTACGGTATTTCTTATAAGTCGTATTAATACGATCTTTAATTGTGATTCATGTTACAAAGAACATAATATTTTTTCTACGTTATTTATTTTAGGTATACTATACAGAGGTGGTATAATCGTGGTGTTCGTGTAATGGCATGGACAGTAAATCTACCATCAGAGAAAATACATATTTCACGATTACTTAAAGTTACTTACATAACAGACACATTGTTACATGAAACAGACATGTAATACCATTCGTACGATTTGTGCTGCAAGTGAGTGTACTCTATTGACATATGAATCATCATTTTCAATCATCTAGTCTATTCATCGATACGATGAAACGTATTTATATATTTTTTACAACAAAATTTTCTGTTTATTTTATGACGAGAAAGAAAGTTTTTTGTTATTTACATAAACTTCAAAGATATACGCACTAAACGAAAAAAAAGTATTCGTTTGTTACTTTATTTTATTTTACTAATAGTATACATATATAATAATGTATACTATTATGTTATATATGTTCAACTTATACATATAGCTTTATTTGCATTTGAGAAATTGCAAAAAAATAATTTATTATTATATCGTTTGAAAAGTTTTGATGGAAAAAATGAAATTCACGCACAAGATTCAACTAAGCTAATTAAACTTGTATATAATGTCATTCCCATTGTTTTTTAATACAAGGACAACTATTTTAATCTTTGCCACCATTGCACATTATATCTATATCTACTAAATGTACAATACTTCACCAACATTTCATGTCGGTTACTTCTAAATGGATATCATTTAAAATGCATGACTTCGTATATAGTATATCTATATTTACTCGGACGGAGATATTTATTTCGTAAGCATTTATTTGAAAAATTACGAAACACTGTTTGTAATTGAAACATTCGTCACACAATAGTGGTAAGTTTGCTTTTACGGGATTCCATACCTTGAATAAGTCCTGTTAATAAATCTTCCATTTCCGTTGTAGCACGTTTCAATTTACAATTATCGTTAGCTACGTAAGAATCTGCAACAGTAATTTGTAATGAAAACATTTCTGTATAACAAAACGAATTTATACTGCCATAATATAACATACCATCCAGTAAACAGTCGTCTGCAACCATGTTTTGCAACCTATCTAATATATCATTTAAATCTCCTTGTATGTTTTGCAAACTGCTATGTTGTGAATGTTTATCGGGTCGTTGAAGAGAAGACGGTGTATTATCTCTGTAAATACCCATAAGGGTGTCGGAAATAATCAAAGGTGATTCGTTCTCGGTGCTTGGTGTCACCGTTTTCATTGAATATTTTTCTGTTTTCGATCCAGAATCATTCGATCCTCCCAACCATTGCGAGAAACCGCTGTCAGTGGCATTTATCTCCGATCTTTTGTTACCTATAAATCACATATAATATTTTCGATAAACTCTTGAGAAAAATATGCTATTCCATGCGAGAACGGGCAGTTTTTGGAGAAAAAGTTCAGATTTTGTTCAAATTTAAATATGTGTAGTCTTTAGTGACCTATGAAAATTAGCGACCTGTAAAAACATATGTCGCCCTTTTTTCATTGAATCATAAGTCTAGATTAGTCTAGAACTATCAAACCGATGAAAATGAGTTTTTGGGATCTTATAGTGAAAACATAAGAGTATCTACTAAAAATGTTATCGTTTGAAATAAATGTTTTTTTCAACATTTATTTTGCAATTGTTTTAAACAAATGCCGTGTTTTCGCGTGAAATGACCCGATAATATTAACGATGTACCTCCGATCCATGTACTCAGTTCTATATGAGTCGGCTCTAGTGTATTGCCAAAATTTGTGCTGGTGGACGCTTCCTCCGCATCGTTGCTTTCTTCGGTGATACATTCGCCGGATAGCGTTGGATTAAAATTATTTGGTTGCAACATGTCCGTATCATTTAGATTTGTGTTCTGCTCTATGCTCTCTTGTCGAATGATCGGACTTAACTCAAAATTTATGGGCAATGCCGCTAATCTCGACGACAACGGAGGAATCATTGGTGTACTTTGCATGTAATTCATTATACGGGGCATGTGAGTCCTATCGGCGAACAAATATTTCTAGAAAATAGTTCAAACAATGTTTCAGTATCGCCGTTTTAATTTTTCTCTAATCTTGTAAATAATTCAATCGATTTTACTTTTAATATTTTTAAACGTTGCAACTGTGACTCAATAGTAGCTCGATGTCGTTGGAGTCTTTCCGCTTTAGTACCCCGTATATCGAGTAGCTCGATCTGCAATTGTTTATTCTCTTCTTCTAGATGAGTTATTATACTCTGCAATTCTTTCTGCGGATCATTTAAAACTCGTCTTCTCATTGTACTTCTTATAGACTCGTTATCCGTTGTGTGTCGTATTTCGTTGCTTCAGCAAATATAACAAAGGAATTTTTTATTTGGAACAGATTAAATAAAAGAAAATGTTCGTACTTCATCTCCTTTATAGTTTTACCTAGTTATCTGTGGTGTTTGATGATCCTCTGTGTTCATTTCGATTGATCTGGTAGAGCACAATCTTAATTTATTCCTTATTAGCTCGATAATCAACTTTGTTACTTCGCGATTCGATGTCTGAGAAATATTTAATATTTATTATTTTGTATAAAAAGATTACATCATTTATGGACACGTACCTTAGTGCAGAATTCACGAACTGGATGCTTCAATTTATGTTTTCCGGATACCTTACCATACAGAAAACACTGTTGGCACTGATGATACGCTGTACATTTCATGCATGTGTAACGTGGTCCTTGTATAGGTGTTACTTTGCAGGAAGAACACCTTATGTTATGTGTAACTGAAATAAAAATAATTTCTGTAAATCTTATGTAACGTATAAATGATTTATTGGTATTATAGTGTTACACGTACTGTGCTCCGCAGACTTCATACGATTAAACGTTGTTATCCAAACGAGTAAAGGAGGTTCTTGCATAATCCATAATGCGAACTCTGACTCGGTCACTCCGAGGCATCCTTGAGACTATCGTAAAATTTGATCCATTAACTTTATATCGAATATATTTAAAAATTAATTCTGTTATACCTTTGAGAAACAATGATCGATATGAGATTGGATACTTTGATACCCGTAAGCAGCACTTTCTCCAAGCATTTCGGTTATTTTACAAATATTCGTTAATAATATGTGCAAGTTAGCTTTAGACAAACATGCATTATGATCAGCTAATTGTTGATAAAAGTAGCCGTATTTCTCTTGTAGTCTTCCAGAGCTCATTAATATTAAAGCAACTTTCATAGAAAATACTGAGACGCTTCTGGAATATTGTCTAGAAAATTCAAACAAAATGAGATGCAGAAAATGCATAATGCTAGAGAGATAACGTACTTATCGAATGTCGTTAAAATATAATCCACTGCTAGTTTCGTTGTGTTATCAACATCAAAGTTAGTATTATTCTCCTTACAAGCTGCAAAGTAAATATCGGAGAGTACATCTTCGATTTCGCTTGGATCTAGATTCACACAATTTTCTGTGATCGAAAGTCTGTGTCGCTCGAAGATTCCAGCAATTAATTCTAATTGAATATATTGCACTGCAAAAATGGAATTCGATTATTGTTAAGGGGGTAGTCTTGCTTTGTCAGCGTAATTTGCATTATTCACAACATTGAACTTACTGCAAAGTTCTTTATGTAAAATTTGCATCTTTGCTGCAGTTCTGTAAGATGCGTACCGAATGGCATTGCATTCTTCTACGGATCGCATAATATTCTGCATTGTCATATACTCTTTTTTTACCTTCAAACCTTAAAGAAACAAAAATTTTATTAGAGCGATCGCTGAAACAAATTAAGCAGTTCTTTGTGATTATTTTTGCAAAAAGAATTTCTTACAGCGTTAGAGTAATTTATATTTACAGGTGTACATAATTCTGAGAACTTTTTAACATAGAAACGCAATAATAACACAGAACAATCATACTGTTATTCTCGTAACAAAATAAATGTCCACAGAATCTAAAACAGAGTTTGTAATGTAACATGTTAAATTAAGTTTCTAATAAAAAGATACAACACAGACTTCGATTGTATTTAAGCCTTCTCTGTACAAAATTCATTCATTCTTCATTTTGTAGAACTATGAATAAAATCAACGTCAAACAATTTATACCGATAAAAAAGTATACAACGCGGACTTCGTTCGTAAGGCTTCTCTGTACACAATTCATTCATTCTTTATTTTGTAATTTATATATTAGTATAACTGTGAATAAAACGTTTTGATATTTAGCTGCATTACATTAAACGCATTCAAGAAACTGCAATTCTTTTACGGGTTTAATAGTTTCTGGAGAAGAAATTATAATAAATATAACTTACTCTCTGTCATCGCAACGTAATTTTACAGTTTAAATAGAGATTCATGTAAACAAAATAATGTTGTCACGCATTTAATCACGGATAAAGAAGATTAAAGAAGGACAATCGAGTTTCTTTACATGTTGATCAATTTAGGAAAAGATAGAAAATTGTTAATTAAAGCGTCGTATAATTACTTTATTATTCTGAATACAGTGATGTAATACAAGAAAATGTATATTTTACAATAAATAATTACAAGTCCTGGTACTGCAGGGAATATATAGGGACAAAATTATACATATATAGATTTTGAGTCGAAACATGGGTTTACGGACTTCGGTTTTTTGTCCTTATTTGAGCAGTTTTTGGGCTGGATGAGGGAGGAAGGTTAAATACACAGCTCTTTGCTCATGATTTATCGAGATTATGTTTATATCTAATAATATGAGTGTCTAAAGTAGAGAAAAAATCGAGAATCCACAGAATCCAATGTATTTTTCCGTCACAAAAAGACTTTTTTGACTGATATGATGGGGCATAGCGCTGTGCGATGAAACTTCCTCTATCAAATGAAACTTTGTGCAGTTCAAAATATGCTCGTATAAAAATAAAAAACCGAAGCCCGCAAACCCATGTTTCAACCCAAAATCTTTAGTCAGATGGTCAGATATTATTTCCCTGCAGTATCCCAGCTCCTTTGGAAATACGTACATACATTTTCTTTTGATTGAAAAGCGCCTTAACGTGTCTGAAATATAACCTAATATTTATTAAATAGGAAAACGTGATTAATAACAGGTCTGTGTTTTAACAGTCATTGCTGTATATTTGTTAATCATTTTTACTAAGGTACACATTAGAAAATAATTGTCGTTATGTCGGTACAAGATGAACAAGGTCAATTTAGTGACGCTGACGAGAATGAAATACCGTATGTATATTATTTACTTATATTTAGATTGCGGATTTTATGTGCATTTATAACAAAAATCGGTGAGTGTAATTTCAAACAATAAAGAGATTACAAGAAAATGTAAGAGTATCAATACATTTCTTACAGTTTAATAAAACCACTAAAGAGAGAAATAAATTCCTACTTGGTTCCTATGTCTTGCAATTCATGCATACAATTTTTATTTTGCATAAAGAGATCCGCAGTCTACTTATATGCTATTAATAACACATGTCTGACTTATACTGCCTTATTATAGACTAGAGGAAAGTAAAGGACAACCACTGTTCTGTAACGAATTATCTAAAAATGTAGATAAGTTGCATATATCGAAGAACAAGGAAGAACAGATAGAGGACGATGATAACGACAATGATTTAGATGACGACGATGCTCTTGCTTGGGATATAGATGAGAATGGGACCGATATCGTGAAGAACACTCGAGCTAAACATTCTAATGCCCAAAATCTTTCCAATAAGATCACGAATTATCAACCGTCGGATAAATTGTTCCGTCGCTATGCGAATAAAATTAGTATCGAGAAATACGAGGGGCCGTCTTTACCGGGACACGCTGCCAATCTTTTAATCAAGAGCGACAAACGTGCAGAGAAAGATAGACTCAGGACTAAAGATAAGCATGATCGTGCAACCGTCGAGCAAGTTCTGGATCCTCGTACAAGGATGATATTGTTTAAGCTTTTAAATCAGGGGATAATCGCAGAAATTAACGGTTGTATCTCGACAGGGAAAGAAGCTAATGTTTATCACGCAACGTCGAAAACGGGGATAGAATTTGCGATAAAAATCTATAAAACGTCGATTCTACAATTCAAGGATAGAGACAAATACGTAACAGGCGAATTTCGGTTTCGTCACGGATATTGCAGACATAATCCGCGTAAAATGGTACGAACGTGGGCCGAGAAAGAATTTCGAAATTTGACGCGTCTTCAACAGGGAGGAGTTAACGCTCCGAAACCGCTTTTACTGCGTAGTCACGTGCTGCTGATGGATTTCATAGGTACGAACGGTTGGCCGTCACCGAAATTGAAAGATGTCGTCCTCACATCTTCGAAACCAAGGAAATTGTACAGAGAATGCATCGAAACGATGTGGAAAATGTACAACAAATGCAAGCTTGTTCACGCTGATTTGAGCGAATACAACATGCTGTATCATGAAGGATCTATAGTAATAATAGACGTATCCCAGGCAGTTGAACAAGATCACCCTATGGCATTCGAATTTCTTAGAAAGGACTGTACAAATATAACTGGTACATAACGATTTGTTAAAGACCGAATGGTATGGATCAGTTTTCAGGGATTAAATTGTTCAAATTATACTTGTAGAATTTTTTAAGAAGAATGACGTAGCTGTGATGAATGTCAGAGCGTTATTTGACTTCATAACAGATCCAACAGTCACCGAACAGAATATGGATAGTTATTTAGATAAAATATCGGAGCAAATGATGCAGACTAATGATCAACAGGTTAATCCTATAGAACAGATTGAAGAACAAGTATTTAAACAAGCGTATATTCCACAAAACTTAGCTCAGGTAATGTTGGAGAATAGTAACTTCTATGCGCATATTTATTTTTACAGGTATATCATTTTAATGTAAGCATGTTTAGGTGATTGATATCGAGCGTGACATAAGTCTTGCTAAATCTGGAAAGGAAGACTTGATATACAAAACCCTTGTCGGTTTAAAAGCAGACTTGTCCAGACCATTGGACACTCCCGAAATTCTCAGCAAAGAAAGGAAAGGAACCGAGAACGATGAAGAAACGTCTGATTTATCGGAAGATATTAATAATTCCGAAGGTGAGGGCGAAGACAGTGAAGAAGAAAACATAGGCGAAGGGGAAACGAAATTTATAAATTCAGCTCGACCTCGACACGAGACTCCAGAAAGTAAAAAGGTAATAACGTTTACAATCCTTACGAAGTAAATTTAAATGAGATTTCGATAACTAAAAGGTTTTCGTTTCAGGCACGAAAGAAGGCTGTGAAAGAACAACAAGCAGAAAAGAGGAAAAGTAAAATGAAGAAACATGTAAAAAAACGGAAGGAGAAAATTCTAAAGAAATAATAGTCACTGTTATTACGAGAGAAATATATTTTGAAACCTGCAAGAACAAGCAAATTGTAAAAAAGTAATGTTTAATTTGATTTTCTGTATTTAATAAAGCAACAACTAAATTCTTTTTCCTTAAATATCGAAATACATGTTTCTTCCCAAAGATATGGCCCCTTTGAACTGCAATTTTTCCGCATGCGCGTATGGTGGTTCGTATTTTAATGAACCGCCATCTTTTAAACCGCCAATGAAATGTAAACACTGTATTTAATTTAAGTCTACACAATATTCGTTCTTTATTTCTATTACGATGAATCTTTGAAGTGTTAATCGAACGAAACTCTCGAGATCTATATCTACAGAAATGGAGTTAAAAGATGATTTCTTTGGTAATGTTATTTTAGAACTTTTCGTAGTCTTGTGTTTATAAACTGTACACACGAGACATCGATATGTTTCGTTTATGATACTGAAAATTGTTTATTATTTTATATCAGAAAGCGCGAAAATACTGAAGGAACGTGAAAAATTCCTGACAACCGGCTGTTCGAAATTCGACGCGATGCTTCGTGGTGGTATAGCTGCACGCGGGATTACACAAATTTATGGTGCAGCTAATACAGGAAAAACTCAACTAGCTTTGCAACTTTGTCTTACGGTGCAATTACCGGCGACAGAAGGTGGTTTCGCAGCCGGTATTCTTTCGATTTACTTATTTCTGGAACGAATAACAATATTAGTACCAAACTAACGCAATTCTGAACTTAATGGTTAACACAGGTGCTGTGTACATTTGTACAGAATCTATTTTCCCATCGAGGCGATTGCAACAGTTAATAAAAAAATTGGAGGTCGTTAAGAAACACGGAATAAACGGTGACTTAATCTTTGTGGAACATGTTGCGACAACTGTAATCATTGTATAACTCATGCCTGAACAACGCTGGCTCGGCGAGTTAGTTTCTACCACGTCCACTCCAACTCTTCCTTCTACTCACTGCTACTACATATACATGTACATAAGAACCTTTGCTTGAATTGACATCAACGTTTACCAATATCTTTAATTTGTATGATAGTGACGATTCAGGTGCAGGTAACGAATTTACAGAGCCAAAAGAATGAATGAGAAACAGCCACATCTGTTCGGCGAGTCAGCGTTGCTCGTAAAATAATTATAAAAGTCTTTTATGGAAGACTTTATGTGTTGTATTTATAGGAGGAACTAGAAACATGTTTGCTGCAAAGAATGCCTATATTAATGTCTGCACAGAAGATAGGATTGATAGTTGTAGATTCAATTGCTGCACCATTTAGGGTAGAAGACTGGAAAGATGAATCGAATAGTAGAGCAAAACGATTAAGGACAATCGGTCAGCAACTGCACAAGTTGTGTGGAAATGATACTTGCATAATCTGTATCAATCAGGTGAATTAGTACTACAGCTATATTATACAACGAAGACTTCGCTGATCAAGTCTTTAGAGACTATATAAAAAAATGAATTTCTAGGTAACAGCAGCAGTTTACGACAATGTACTGAATGATAAATCAAGCGATCGGCCAGCTTTAGGAGCAACATGGTTGAGCATGATAACTAGCTCTATATATTTCTATAGAATAGAGTCTCTCAGGTATGCCTGTATCAAATCATCGAATTTGCCAGAATTAACAATCCCGTTCGAAGTACAAGGATCTGGAGTTACAGCAGTGGTGTAAGTAATACAAGATGAGCTATAAAACAATTTCCAGTTTTATTGCGTAAGATTATGAATCTCGCAAAATATACTTTCGTCTAAAACTCGAGCAACATTTGTCGGCGACCATTGATTTCTCGGGTCAGAGGCTTGGAATGGATCTGTACTCTTTACGTCTAAGCTTTCAACATCGTTATTTAGTATCAACCTTAAAGAAGAAGCAGATGTCAATGCTGACAATACATTAAGCGAAACAAATGTGTAAACGATAATACCTGAAGGAATGTAGAAACGTTCTATAAGGTTCTACATCTTTTCTTTCGCTATATGTATAGTCTCCTATCACTGTATGACCAATGTAAGAACAATGTACCCTTAATTGGTGGCGTCTACCAGTCTCCGGGCATAACAACACTTTAGTAGCCGGCTTTCCGTTTCTGAAACCACGTTCTAGTACAACAAGTATTGTACAAGATTTACGTGGTTTCTCGCAATGATCATTATCGTTAACGCACATCCTATGATTCCCCATTTTTTCCCTAATATCGATCCCTAATAAAGAAACATCATTTCATACCAATTATGGAAGTTGTCAAAGAATTCTTTCTTTTATTTTTTTACCAACCGATTGCTTTGTCTATAACAAGATGGGGTTCATTAATATGGCCATGAAGCAGTGCTAGATAAAACTTTTTCGCTGTTCGTGTCTCAAACGCGTTCGAAGCAGCTCTCGCTGCCTTTTTATTCAAAGCGATGCATATTACACCGCTAGTCACATAATCCAATCTATGTACAAAATGAAATTCATGGAGTAAACTTGGATTAGCCAGATTCGGTAAAATCTTTTTCAATTCAGATTGTAGCGTGTTCTAGAATTTTAAATATTCCTGAATGAGACCAGATCTCTTGGTGTGCGTGGAATATTACACTGACTATCATACCTTTTTCTCAGGATTATTGCTATTGATGTACATGTCGTACGGTTTAGATACTACCAAGAAATGTTCGCTGTGGTGCAATATATTTACATTGTTTCTATGCCTAAATTGTATAAATTCTTTCAAATGTGATTTTACCAGATTTATAATCAATTGCGTTAATTTGACAACGAGCATGGTACAGTGATATAATATTCCATTTACGTTCATCATGTAAAATATTGTTCTCCTACGCAGTACACTATTTAATTTCTCAACAATTTCATATTCTACAGCAATCGAGATAAATTAAAATACTGCATTTCCCTGTGAAAATGTAGAAATTTTAAGCAGCGTTGTTCTTCGAGAAGTTTATTAAATGCAAAAAACGACAATAATAAATACCGGCTACCATCTTTAGAGTACCACTGAGTACCACCCAGCCTACTCTATTTATATACATAGGACTTTACTGGACTTTACCGGTTACCGTGCTCAAGATAAAAATGGCAACTCCGCCGCGGAGTCTCCGCGTCTCCACGAGAATCTGAAATCTGACTGTCATATATATACAAAGAGTATATCTCTCACTGATACACATATATACTAGTTTAGTATATACTATATAGTATATATATCAATATATATAAGTGATATCTCTTATATACAATATTGTATATATATATATATATATATATATATATATATATAATCGGCTTAGACTGGCTTAGACGCATATATCAGCATATGCATATATAGGACGCAATGTTTCAAGATAACGAAGTATCTGCATATATAAATACAATAAAATTTCACTTTTTCCAAATTATAATCGACAAAATGAGGTGGCACTATTTAAAATAATAAGAGTAAAGTAAAAATGAACGAGTAATATAAAATAAAATATATGTTACAGTTACAGTTTCCATAAATATTTATACAAAATGAAATACGGTGACGATTCCGCTTTCCCCTCTAAGTACACTTTAACTTCGTGGTACTGCGACTTCTCCACACACTGTAGCACTTTGCCCACATCCGTCATCTGGTAGATGAGCAGTAGATGAGCAGTAGATGAGCAGTAGATGAGTAATCTTCAGTAATCATCAGTAATCTTGGCACACGGCATATTTACCTTATATAGTCTGTGATACCATAGAGCGTGCTCTGCATTCGTAATGTTGCCCGTCTGTTTCACGTGTTTGAGTTCCGCGCGCAACTTCGTACGGTTGCAAGGAGTGATGTAACATTGATTATTCGATATGCAACAATGTTAACGAGATATTTTCACTCTTGATGTAATACGTTCGGCAGAAAAAAAATTGTGAAAGTTGTTCGTGCACCGGGAAATGGTGTTCGAAATTGTATCGTTCACGGATTATTTACAAACGTGTTCCAAAGGAACGAAAGTTGGCACGCTTGATTTCGATGAAACCGTTTGAAAGAGAAATTGCAGTGCGGGGGAAGTCTTATCGTGGAGCTCACACCACATAACGGTGTTTCGAATTTCAATTTAATCAGATACTGAGTGTTAATTCGACAGAAAATAATTGAGAAGGGGTTCGTATTCTTCCACAAAAATGTTTCGTTCGAAGAAGGACGTCGACCGACACGTGAAAGACATTTTTATCAAGCTCAAAAATTCCGAGGAGGTAAGGTTATTTTTTTCCACGAAAAAGTCGTTACTGCCAAACATTGCCAAGACACTGTCGTGATTTATGTCTCGTTCAATTGTTCCCTTGTGATTTTATGCTCCGATTTCACTGTATCCTGAATGAAACGCGTTCGACATACAAAGACACATCGTTTCTTATTTAATGTCAATGTATATCGCATACCGTTCAAGTCCTTGACTAGCCTCTGTAGACAATGCGTATACGTATATGTATTCGATATATCTATAGAACCATTTAGCGGTTTTTAAAGGGATATAGTACTGTTTATTTAATATTTGACAGTCGATCCTTCTTTTTCTGCCATTTGATGCTTGTTTATATCTTCGAATCACACGGAATATTTCTGTACGCGTTGCCGGTCGGCCAAAAGTCGCAAGGCGCGGCAAATGGAGTAGTCTTCGAATGATAACTGAAATTTCTATATTTTTCATCTGTTGCGATTGTTATCGTATTATAAACATTCTTTGCGAGTAAAGTTATCTCGAAATTCATTTCTATTCTATAAATTCTCATTAATTTGATTAATAACGGTATTATAACAAATACAAAATAATATTAACCCTTTGGACTTAAAGCAATTTTAATTTGAAAATCAAGACATTTCTTAAACGTAGATTATTTTTATTCTACATATGTACTCTTTTTTTACATTGGCCACAGAAAATTTAACCTGTTTTCTCATACAATAGAAGAGCTTTTTGCAATTCATAGAATACAGATAAATTTAATAATATTAAAATAATGCTATGGTCATTTTTACCGGTGCCTCTATCAAAATTCAAAATATAGTTTAGATCATTAAATATGTTGGTACCTAATCAATTATACTAAACATTTAAGTATGAAGAAATGATTCATTATCGATTTTAAATAGCTTCGACTACAAAGGGTGTAAACACAATAATTCGACGTTATGTAACTTGGCTTTACACTAATTTGTAGAAACATCTACGATGTTACAACATAGCCAAGCTATACTATCAAGTTGGGGATTACGAATCTGCAAAGAAATATGTCTCTAACTATTTGGAGATAAGGGATAAATGTGCAGGAGCTTATAAATTGTTGGGTCAGACCTTCGAAGCTTTAAGACAACAGGAAGCAGCTTTCATGCAATACAAGAAATCTCTTGAATTAGAACCTAAGCAAGATGATCTTGTTTTAAAGGGTACAATTTTGTTCACTCTAGAATCGATTATTTTTACATTCTATAAATTGTACGCTTATCTCTTGATTTCATTTTGTTCTCAGTTTGTGAACTTCTAACCGATGTAGACGTTAATATCGATGTGAATAGAATTAAGTATTGGGTAGAAAGAGCCGACAAAAAGTTTCCACATCATCCGATAGTTTTTCAATTGAAGGAGAAAATGTTAACTTTAGAGAAACCAAGTGGTAACAACGACGACTTGGAGAAGCTCATTACCTGTGAGTAATACACTTTTATTTTGTTAATATTTTATCTTTTGTTTAACCATTTTTGGTTTCCGAGGACTGGGCAAATAATCAATATATTACTGAACTTTGTAAGATACTCTCAAGTTATGTCTTTACCCTTTTGTGGCTCAGTCTAAAACTTTGTATGCTTATGTATTACCAATTTATAACAGCAACATGATTTTTCTAGCTGAATTGTCGGTACGACAAACAGACGTGCATCTACAAGTGAAATTGTTAAAGCACTACCTAGGAAATCACAGGCTGGAAGATGCATATAATCATGCTGCCAAAATAGAATCGACGCACAGTCACAGGAACAGTGTTGTCTGGTATCAGTCATTAAGCGAATTACTTATGAAGTGTAAACAGAGCAAACAATCAGATTGGACATTTTGGATATTTTACATAAATGTGTTAGAAAGGTATGCAGCTCTGTGTTTGAAAGAGCAAGGTAATCTTGTGAAGAAAAGTATATCGGATGCTACACAAGCAATATTCAAGTAAGTATTCTTCTGCAATTGAATGCATCGTGCGTAAGCCACGTTATCGAATGAAATATTATTTGTGTTGCAGTTTCGACCAATGTTTAATGGAGTTTAAGTCAGCAAGTTTTTCCAATCATCCAGCTTTCATTGAGAACATGTTATTGCACATGTGGGGACAATTACATTTTCATTTGGCTTGTTTATTTTTACGGAAGACCAAGGGAGGAGAGGACAGTTGGTCCGAAGCTGGACGTTTATGCGCACCTCTTTTGTTAACTGCGTTACACGTGACACCGATAGATCTCACAGCTGTCTGGACAATGCATTTGAAGGATCGTTTGAAGGATCAAGTGCACGTATGGTTTCGAGAAGGATCTTACAGATGCAGTCAAGTGGGGCACGTATTACAGGACTTTGCTCGAGACAACACGAAAAAGCTGTTGGATAAAATCGATAAGTTTTGCACGAATTTGTGGCGCGAACGGGTTTACCAGAGGATCTTCATCGGTAGACTGTATCAGGACGGTAAAACAACATCGTACTTCGCAAAGAGTTCTCTTCCGAATCCACCGTTCCGTCTGTGTTCGTACAATGAGTTGAAACGATTCGATAAGATCTCGGAGGAAGTTTGGCCAGACTCGTTGCACCATCAAATCTGGCTTGGCTTGAGATCTCGGTCCAACAGTTCACAGAATAAAGACAGCGGGCCTTTGCCAAATCAAATTTCTCGCGTGTTCTACGACCTACAGTTTTCTGTGTTCAACCTGAACCAGGCATCGCCGGACAGCTTAAGTCGTTTAGACATCGACGCGTTTTTAAACGCAGCGATCTTCTGTGCCTGCGCGGTGTTGGAGGAGCAACAACTAAGCGGTTTCACGAATCTTGAAAAATTACCCACTTTGCCGGCCGACCTCACCAACACACTTTGCACCTGTGCTCAAGAAAAATGGTGGTCGGCAGCTTACAAAGTATACTCGTTCGACAAACAGAAACCGTTGGACGAAGATCTCGGAGACATTCGATTGGAATTGCAGCGGGGTTTGGAAGTGGTTCGTTGCATCGGGAACCACGGGCTGCATCCTGTTCTTTTGGTTCATTTGGCACGGATATTCCATTATAGAGCGGAGAGCTTGAAGGAAGATAATCAAGAGAACAGCGAGGTACCGAGCTTGGAGGCTCGCTCGGAGTTGTACTGGTCAACCGCGATGCCGCTTTTAGAAAGACTGCAAAACAATCAGGTGCTTCGCGTGACGAACTCAAAGTTCTTCTGCTACCAAGGAAAGGAGATGAACAACGCTGAGCTTGTGAAAGCTTTGGAAGAGGGCAAGCTGCTTCTGGCGCAGCGTTTCGTGCGGGATAAACAATTCGAGAAAGCGATCGATGCGTTGCAAGCACTAAAATGTCCGGAGGCGTCGTTCCAACAGGGTCAAATGTACGAGATGCTCGCGGACGAGATTGTCAGTTCCATGCCGAAGGAGAGCTTGACGTCGGAGATGAGGTCCCAGCACATCATTGTGCTCTCGAAAGCTAGAGAATGCTTCTATTTAACATTGGATAGATTACGTAGGCCAGGATCGAATCCGAAACATCCATTGAATTCGGAGCTTTCCACTCACATAGCGGACATAGAGAACAAACTGAAGAGGATCGACCCGGATTTATCCCGGGGCGATTTAAGCAGAAACGAGTGCGACGGGATGTCGGACGACAGTTATTCCTCTGCGCACAGCGGCGTGGAACATCAGGCAGGGAATCCAACGTTGCCAACGTTCACAGGGCTCAGCGCGTCTATCAACATGGCCAGCACGCCACAAAAGAATCATCATCGCACTCCTAAACAGTCTAGCACCCCTTACAGACCGCAACATCATGATATACTGGATTTATCACGGAATCGTACGGAGGCACGTCCGAGCCCGGAGCGTCTCGACGCTCAGATCCGAGCGATCACTCAGATGATCCATGCGAAGGACAGCATGATGCAGTCGATCACGGAACAAAACAAAAATATACTGGATATCAGTAAGACCGTGATGGAGAAGCTCGAAGAGTTGTCGAAAGAAGTGGCAGAGTTACGAAAGGATGTTCAGCGGCAGCGTACCAGCCAGCCGATGAACTTGAACCCGAATTTAGAGGAGGACTTGTGCGGCTTGAGCGAAGAGGATTTCAACGAATTGAACTATAACGCTAACCAGTCCGGCCCCGTGTCCTCGATCTCAGGGAATATGTTCCAGTCGTCGCATAGGAACCCATATTCCCAACTTATCTATCCATCCGCGGCGGCTACGGCCACTGCTTTCCAGGGTTACTTCCCAGGAGGCATGTCGTTCAGCGATCCGAACGCCGCTTCGTTCTGCACGAATATCTACCCGATGCCGGTGTTGTATCCGAACACCACCAGGTCGAAAATGCCGGAGAACATACTCCCGCAGGGCTTGTTCCCGCCGAGGTTGCCCGCGCAAATGCCGGACCTGATGCCGCCGACGAACCAACCGCCGATGCAGATCTCGCTGCAGAAGGTCGAGACGCCGAAGTCCGAGACGACGATAAAAGACGCTCCGGTGAACAAAGCGCCGCCGGTTAACGTTGTTATCACCACTTCAGATACTTTGCCGACCACAGTGCCGGTCGTTCAGCCTACACTTAGCGTAACGATTCCTCCGCATTTCAGACAAGGAGGCGTGTCCATGCTGGCCACCACGGAACAGTCCGTTGCTCCTCATTGTTATCAGATATCCATGCCCTCTCAAGCGACCGTATTAACCACCGTCAACTTGCCGCCACTGTCGACAACTCTTACCACCACACCGGCCAACATTACCATGCCTACGATGCCAAAGGCCAGCGAGAACGTTAACATCTGTTCGACCGGTTCGCCGAACGTTTCCGATCACGAGCACGAATCGGAACACGATCCGATACCAGACTTCGTTCCCGTTATACCGTTGCCCGCGGAAGTCAAGGTGACCACCGGAGAAGAGGGCCAGGAAGTGTTGTTCTGCGCCAGAGCGAAACTCTTCCGGTTCGTGGACAACGAGTGGAAGGAACGCGGTATCGGCAACGTTAAGCTGCTCAGGAACGACGAGGGCAAGGTGCGACTGCTTATGCGTAGAGAACAGGTGCTGAAGGTGTGCGCTAATCATTATTTGGCGCCCGATATGGAGCTGACGGCGAAAGCTAACAACGAGAAAGCCTGGTTCTGGGTGGCGCACGACTTTGCGGACGGCGAGCTGAAAGTGGAGAAGTTCTGCATCAGGTTCAAGACGGTGGACGAGGGTCTGTCCTTCAAGGAGAATTTTGATAAAGCCAAGGCGAGTCTCTCTCAGGTCCCCGACACGCCTGTCGAGAACAAAACGGCTACTAAAGCGGATATTGTGTTGAATAACGTCGGGAAGAAAGAGGCTGCGGAACCAAAAGACGCAGCGCTGATCGGTCAGAAACTGCCAGCGACTACAGTACCAGAGATTCCGTCATCGACAACAGTTGTAGGCGGTTTCTCGTTCACGTCACCGCCCATCATTCAGAAAGTAACGACTCCTGTGAAACCAGTGAAGACTCCCAGCAAGCCCGAAACCAGTCCTTTCGCGGGATTCACGTTCAATAAACCTGCAACAACTACAGAGTCTACTGCACTAACTCAACCGTCTACCTTCTCGTTCACGAAGGCTGCAACACCTTCTAAATCCGAGACCACAACTGTGCCAACTGTTACAGTCGACGTTGTTACAACGAGCTCGTCTCAACCAACACTTAGAAGGCCTCACGGGCCTCCGGCAAGCGTTGTTAAGCTAGTAGGCGTAAAGAGTACAGACGCGAAGATAGATCACGAAGATGTTCTCTTCGAAGCTAAAGTATCTCTTCAGTATTACAACAACGAGACTAAACAATGGGATCAGAGAGGCACGGGGCAAATGAAGACATTGTGGAGCACGAAGACCGGCAAGATGCGCCTACTGATGACCGAGGAGAACCGCTCGAAGGTCTGCTACAACTACAACGTTCAAGCCAAGACACCGTTCACTTTGAAAACCAACAGTACCGTCGTCAATTGGATCATTTACTACGGGACCGAAAAAGCATCTACGTTCGCGGCCACGTTCAAGACGTCCGCTCAAGCGTCTCAGTTCCACAGCATGATCGTGAGCAATCAACAGAAGATGATTAAGGACAGCATCTCTGCCGAGAGTATAAAGAAGCAGGGTCCGGCTGAGAACGCGACTAGCAAGACTCAGACCCCGTTGTCTGAAATGTTTAAGCCACCAACAGGTTCCTGGGAGTGCAAGGATTGCTACTCGAGGAACGGAGCTTTCAA
Organism: Lasioglossum malachurum; assembly: GCA_028455605.1. Lineage (NCBI taxonomy): Eukaryota > Metazoa > Arthropoda > Insecta > Hymenoptera > Halictidae > Lasioglossum > Lasioglossum malachurum. The sequence continues at coordinate 29,859,630 of CM052315.1, forward strand.
CAGCACGTGTCTAGCTTGCAAAGCACCTCGTCCTTCAGCGACCAGCAATCAAACCACTGTTCCAGCTGTTACTACTGTGACCCAGGTGCCACTTTCAGAGATGTTCAAGCCGGCGACAGGTTCGTGGGAGTGCACAGACTGTTACACGAGAAACGAGGCGTCCAGCAACGAGTGTGTCGCTTGTAAATCCGCTAATCCATCCGCAAGCAAGCAAACCATCCCGGTCACGGTCAGCTCCAACCAAACACCGTTGTCGGAGATGTTTAAACTGCCCGCTGGTTCGTGGAAGTGCAAGGTCTGCGACATAGTCAACACGTCTGGGAACAATTATTGCGTTGCATGCGACACGCCGAAGGATCCATCCATCCCACCCAAACCGAAGACGGATGGCTTTTTGATAAGCACTCCAACCACAACAGCCACGCCCACGTTCACCTTCGGTATCCCGCAGGAGACTAAGAAAGACGCGAGCGGGTTCAGCTTCCGGTTGCCCGCATCCAACGAGGCAACGGATGCGACGTCCTCGGACTCGGAAGCTAAGATCGACACCTCCAGCGCGAAGTTTGTGTTCGGTATGCCCCAAGGGAACAGCTCACCCTCCACCAAAGACACTCCGTTCACGTTTGGCTCGCCCGGGAAGTCTTTCGGCTTCAACTTCGTCGCAAAATCCCCATCGAAGGCTGCCGTCGACGGTGAGAACAGCGAGGAAGAGGTCGTCGAAAGCGACGACATCCACTTCTCGCCGATCATCCCGTTGCCGGATAAGATTGAGGTAAAGACCGGCGAGGAGGACGAGGAGGTGCTCTATTGTCACAGAGCGAAGCTGTTCAGACACGACAAAATTGCGAACGAATGGAAGGAGCGAGGTTTAGGGGACATCAAGCTGCTACGGCATAAGGAAACCGGTAAACTCAGGCTGGTGATGAGGAGGGAACAGATACTGAAGCTCTGCTTGAACCACTTCGTGCAATCCAATCTGGAGTTCACGCCGAAGGATGAGAAGACTTGGATGTGGATCGCTGCCGATTACAGCGAAGGAGAGATCGAGCATACGCTGTTCGCTTGCCGTTTCAAGACATCGGATATCGCGAAGAACTTCAAGAACACGGTCGACGATGCACTGGCTGGGAAAGATGTTCAGGTGATCGAGGAGAAACCCGGGGCTAGGTCGGATCCGAAAGATAAAAGTCAAGAGATAGAGGTCGTTTACGAGATGAAAGTAACACCCGAAGAAAGAGAAGCTGCGCTGAAGTTGCAGCTTCCAGAGAATTTCTATGCGTACAAGCGGAATCCAGACTGTCCTGGATGCAGGGGTTGCAAGGAACCTCCGGTACCCTTGTTCGAGACTACGTCTACTGGGAAAGAATCGTTGAAGACGGCAACCGAAAGTGAAAAGTCTGTAACCGTGACAGCAGCGACTACCGATTCCAACATTGCAATTCTTCAGACGCCTGCTTCCACGACAACCACGCCGAATACAACATCGTCCGTCTTCATGACTGGATGGAATAGTGCAAGTACGCCACAGTTCAGTAACTCAACTGTGTCCAGCGACAAGAAGACTAACTTCTCGTTTGGATTGTCTCAAACTAGCGAGACACAGAAACCTGAAGGCGAGAAGCAAAATGTTCTTGGAGTAGATAACTTGAACATCTGCAGTCCAGCTGGCTCGCAGGCTACCACTGAAGCGTCGTCACTATTTTCTGGAACTGGCAACACATCGATTACTGGCTCCATTTTTGGTACACCTAAATCGGAGAATATCTTTGGCATGAGCTCGGGGAAGAACATGTTCGGAGGATCGTCGAAGAAAGAGACTGGACTCATCAAGCCTAGCACCTTTAACGTTGCCACGGATGGGTCGGAGTCGATATTCTCAAACAGTTTCACCCCTCAACCGAAACCTACCAACGTCTCCGCGACACCTGTATTTGGTGCCAATCCACCAATCTTCGGATCCGCGGTCAAAACTGTTACAGAGGTAACCGCCACTTCTGCGTCTCCGTTTACCCCGTCCACGACCACCACAACTGTATTCGGATCATCCGCCAAGCCGACCAACTCGGTATTCCCTGGTGCACCTACCCCGTTTTCGTTCAACTTGAATTTCGGCTCGACTGAGTCACCGTTTGGAATCTCGAACTCTGCGACCACCAACATGTTCGATACGAAAGCCACAACTTCGGAGAACGAGACACAGAAAGAAGAGATCAGCTTCCTTGCGGCACCTGAGGTGACCTTCTCGGACTTAGCCGCGAACGTTCCTCAGCAGGCGTTTAAAAAAGGTACCTTGAGTATTCCTGTTAGGTATGACCACAGTTGTGTTGAATTATACAATTGAATTACTTCACCACAATTACTTTACTACTTTACTACATTTAATACTTTGCGCGTATTCACATTTGCAGATCCGAACTTCTCCTTCGCCGGAGCCGGAGCAACTGTCTTTGGTTCTAAATCTGCAAACAAATCTGAAACTGTGAAAGAGACAAGGGACGAAAAGAAACCCGAGAATGAGGAAGAAGAAGGTGATGAGAATGACAACGAGCAAGAGCACGATCCTCATTTTGAGCCTATTATACCGTTGCCCGATATTATCGAGGTGCGCACCGGAGAAGAAGATGAGGAGAAAGGTACGGTAACTTCTAATAAGTACAGGGTGTCACAAAATTATATGTCACGTACTTTATACGTGGGAAACAAGGTTAAAAAAACCAAAAAATTTTTGTTTTAAGATTTAATATTTTTAATCTTAAAAAGAATTTTGTTTTTTTACCTTGTTTTTCACGTTCAAAGTCAATTTTTCGAGGGGTTCCTTATACCATTTTCAACTAAATGGAGGGGGGGGGTGTAGAATCACGCTATGGTGTCCACGACATGTAATTTTATGACACCCTGTACACTGAGGGTCTTCATGTGTTTACGGCATGTGTAAAATTAGTGATCGAAAGAATCATTGCTGACGTTTATATTTATGTTTCAGTATTTTGCGAAAGAGCCAAATTATACAGATATGACAATACGACGCGCGAATGGAAAGAGAGGGGTGTTGGAGAGATGAAAATCTTGCACAGCACAGAACACGGGACTTATAGATTATTGTTGCGTAGAGAGCAAGTTCACAAAGTAGTATGTAACCTGTTGCTCACACCGGACATCCACTTTACTAAACTGAAAACATCGGACCGTGCTTGGGTGTGGGCGGGAATGAATTACGCAGAAGAGCAACCATGCGCAGAACAGTTAGCAGTTAGATTCAAAAATCCAGAACTGGCCGCAAAGTTCAAGGATGCCGTCGACAAAATTCAACAATTGCTAACCGAAACCCGTAAGGACTAAAGACATAACACCTGTAGTTCGTAAAGCTTTCCTCGGTTCATAATTGTTATTGCTTTTCGGCTGCATGATACATCCAAAGCTGTGTTACTTGTTTTCAAAAGCACATTTGTTCCGATGGTTGAACAGCGAAGAGAAGTATAGCTTTATTTTCACACGTAGAACGTGTAACGATTGTTTAAGACGATTTTTTAACGCGAGATTGTTTATTCAACAATGGAATTTCTTTTTTTTTTTAACAGTACCAGGTTTTATGTTTGAGTATTGCCGACCGATGTATTTGATTTTCAAATTAATAGTGATATATGGCCGTGATATTTATTCGCATTATGAAAATGTAAGAAATTGTTTTACCAAATCTTTGTTAATTTCATGTGACTCTCTTTTTTCGACCAAAAAATGAAGCGTGAACATGTAAGAATACATCGTACGATATAAATAAAAATATTTTACCAAGTCAAATAATTATTGTATTAAGAGATTCGGTTGTAGCAAAACAAGTTGTATGAATACGTATTTTATTTGCGGAATGCTCGAATAAAATCTGATTCAATAAAATATCATTTATACACTTTTTTTTCTTATTAATCAATATATGTATAAATGTGTCGTGACGTTTTACCATAGTCAAATATATCCACATATATCTCATAAGACGTAAGAATAACACAAAAATAACAAGTAAGCCTTTCGCTTGAACTCCTGCATCTTTATTTCATTCATTCGATACCATATATTATTTGCATGCGTATGTTCAATCTTGTTCCTATGAATTTAGGCGAGAAGGCTGCGGAAGAAGAAGAAGAAGATGAACCAGTGATTGAAGAACCAGATGACGAAGAGAACGAAGAATTGGATGATATAGAGGAAGTAAAGGAGGAGGAAGATGACGAAGACGAAGAAGACGAGGATGACGAGCAGAACGACGAAGGTATTTTTATGCGGAGAGCTATCTTGATGAAGTTAAGGAACAAAGATGGTAAATGGAAGCATCTGGCTACGGGAAAGTTACATATTTCTTATGATCGTAATATGATTGGAAGAATAATATTAAGAGCCGACGAGACTGATGAAGTACTCAACACTACAATTCTCACTGTAGACACTCAGATACAGGTAAGGATGTTATGTCATTTGTATAGAATAGGCTAAAATTCACTGCAGCAATTTTTCTTTGCTAGTTCAATTATTCTGTAGCTGGTACATACTACTATTGAATCTAGTTAATTTCGAAGATTTGCGTGTTTATGAAATTTTCAAGTTTTGTAAAGAAATTTTAAGAAAGTGGGACATATATTTATAAGGAAAATTTTTTGTAAATGCATAAAGATCAGCAATCTAGCGATGAGTTTCTACAGACTCAGTTATAAATAGCGGATCTTTATGCAAATCTTTATAAAAATTTTCCACCTGAAGTGTAATTTACAGGAGTTTGTCTAATGTTTTCATTGGTTTAAATTACACCTATATATAAATGCATAAAATCAATTAATATTTTCGTTTTAAGGTACATGGCAAAGAATGCATTTGGACGGTGAACTATCCTTCAGACTCACACACAACTCTGAAAGTGGTGTTTCCATCAGTTCAGGACGCAGAAGAAATGTACAAATTTGTACAATTCTATTTATCTCTTATCACCGATTGCTAAATGTCTGCAACCGAGTGCGGGACTGGCAAACGAAGATCGGCATCATCGAACCATTCGACAAAGAGTAAAGTTTCCTTGTAAGATTTCTTGTAATAAAGCGTATTGTATCTCTTGTATACGTAAAATACTTGATTTTAGTCTAAATTCGATTTATAAGTCTATTAGAATTCGTTTCAATATCATCAACCGCTATTGCGGGCCGTAGAAACTATTTAAGAGTTTGACGAATGGAAAACAAACGAATTTTTTATTGACTCGAAATATGTTTTACTCTTAAGATTTACGTGATAATAGGTGAAAACATTTGATTAATAAATTAAACTTGTGCCAAACGTGCCGGACTTTTATTAGCTTTATGAACACACAGTTTTCAAATAAGAGACACCACAATTTTCTGATTTTTAGTTGACTCATGAACATATTATGTAGGTTTAAAACGTTAAATAAGTTTTGTTAATAACTGTTGAGCGGATTCCGTGAGGGGAAGACATTGAAGAGAAGATTGGATGCTCAAACAGCTCAACAATACTGAGCGATCTACCTGTGATACAAACCTAGTAACTCATGGTTATGTGGAAGACATTTACGTACGATTATATAGTATGTACATTTATTATATATATATATATATATATATGTGACCTCGTCAGCGTATAATTACATAGATAATAAGTAATCTTTAAGTTATGAGTTCACGTTTGTTTTGTATTGTATCATTTCTAATATTTCCGAATTAGGAGAAGTATATTATGTGTGTTACACGAAATGTTTCAACGAAGAGCAAGAAAATAAAGGACTTTATCCAAGAATGTGCATTATTTACATGCTATTTGTGCTTTTCATTGATAAATAAAATAAATATGTAAAGTCCAGACTGACTTTTGGACCTCATTTATATGCCATGGAAAATTAAAATCTTGTTCTCAGCCAGGGTAAACTATAATTACATAGATAATAAGTATAGTCTTTGAGTTACGAGTTCTATTTTCAAACTAAATAGAAGAAGTATTATGTGTGTTACACAATGTGTTTCAACTATTTGGACTGCGGATCTTTATGCGCATTCACAGCAAAATCGAGTAAATGAACTTCAAAGTTGCTGCAAAATTTTCAAAATTCCAGATGTCAATATATATATATATATGATATCGCCTCTATTAAAGGGAAGGGGTAACGTTTAATTTAGTTTCTGTTTCTTGCAATTGATGCAGACAATTTTTATTTTGCTTAAAGATCCGCAGTCTAGTTTCAATAAAGAGCAAGAATAAAATAAAGGACTTTATCCAAGAATGTGTATGCGTTTACATGCTATATTCGTGCTTTTCTCATAGATAAATCAAAATAAATATGTAAAGTCCAGAAAAATTTTGGACTTTATTCATATATAGTGGAAAATGAAACTCATGTTCTCAGCCAGGGTAAACACGTTGCGTGCAACGTCACCGACGCGACGTATTTACCCCGTGCCCCTCTGTCTGATAACCACAATATATATATATTTATATACTTATATTCGCTCCGAGTAGTCAAGAGTGAGAGTATTAGCAAGTATTAGTCAAATCTCGAGGCTACAGAAAAATAAAAGAGTTTGTCACATAATTGCGCTCGACAAATAATTTAACGAGATTATGTTTATATCTAATAATATGAGTGTCCAAAGTAGAGGAAAAATCGAGAAAATACCCGCAGATTCCAATTGTATTTTTCTGTCACTGAAAGACTTTTTTGACTGATGTGATCATGTGATGAGCAGAGCGCTCTTATGGTTAGATTCTAGTTATTTGCTATTTAGTATTGTCTTGTCACTGCTTGTGTCACGTGACTGTCCTCTCTGTCGAAAGTATTACTTCACTTGACACTCACTGGACTGTGGACTCACAATCAGCAGGACTCAGTTAGTAGTATATATATAGTGGGGATTTTGTGCACTCTTTAGTTGGAATCTTCGTCTTCGTTCGTGTCTTCTCAGAGCGAATATTGAACAGACAACTCGTCCACGAGTGTTATTGTTATTCATCTACAAAGTACTTAGATCAGACTTTGAACCGTTGTAGTATAAAGTGTAAATTGCCCTAACACGATGTCTATTGTAACAAAAGGTGCGTATACATACATAGAATGCTAAATACTTGTTTATCTTTATTTCTTACCGGTTTCATTTGACGTTCATATACATACATCACTGTATACCAATTCATATACATATTTATTCTTTTATCGAAGTATTTATATATGATTATTATATATATGTATATAGACTGCGGATATTCATGCGTTTTTAACAAAAATGGGTTGATGTATTTAATGACAATCAACGCGTTTCGTACAAAACGGCTAAAGAGAGAAATCAATTCCTACTTATTGGTTCTTATATTTTGTAATTAATCCAAACTATTTTTATTTTGCATAAAGATCCGTAGTCTAATGATTACTCGGTAGTTCTAGTGTTTAAAAAATAAACAATGAACAACGAGAATCACCGAAATTTTCGGTGGCACAAATGACATAAAACTTTCTAAATAGTAATAGGAGAGAGGAAATTTCTTCTCTGCTAGTATAATTAGTATATCAGTTCTATATTATTGTTATAATCGATATAATTGGAATTGCAAATTAGCAATAAATTGAATACATGTAAAAAATGTTATGAACCTGTTAAAACTTCAGTAATCGAGATAGCGCTTTTATCTCTAAATATCGATATTGTTCGAACTTTGAGCTTTCTTCTCACCAGTGGTTCTCATCTGATAAATACGATCCAGAAAAATTGACCTCAAATCGCTGAACATTTGAAAACATAGATGCGAGATAAGATATTGCTCTAATATATATATTATATTATATATATTATATTTTCTTTCGCAGGTATAGTTATTTATATATTGGCTTCGCAGCCCAGAAATGGACTTGGTTTTACATTCTACTTTCTCACTCGCACATTTTCATATTACTCATGCTTGCAACACGCCTATTTCTGCTCTATATTAATTTTTATCTAAATTGTTTCGCAGGTGTTTTTATAGTTGCAGCGAAGCGCACCCCATTTGGCACAATGGGTGGTGTGTTTAAGAATACAAGCGCAACCGATTTGTCGATTGTCGCTGCAACAGCTGCTTTACAGTCTTCGGGATTGAAGCCCGAGAAGATCGACAGTGTTGTATTTGGTCATGTGATGAGTGTATGTATATGTATAAATTATATATAAAGAATCAAAGGTTTCTTTGCCACACTACATGTATAATAATTTCATTTAAAGTCGTCGTCCAGTGATGGAGGTTTCCTGGCGAGGCATGTATCATTAAAATCTGGAATTCCTATAGAAAAACCAGCCCTTGCAATTAACAGGCTGTGCGGTTCTGGATTTCAGGCAATAGTATGCGGAGCACAGGTATAAAATCGTTCTTCGCTGTGCTATTAAAAAACATGGCAGAGTATCTTTCACAAGTATCTCTATCTTTCAGAGTATTCTAACAGGTGAATCTAAAGTAGTTCTGACGGGAGGTGCGGATAACCTGAGCCAAACACCTTATGTCGTGAGGAACGTTCGCTTTGGTACAGTGTTGGGACAGAAATTTGAATTCGAAGATTCCCTGTGGCTCGGGCTACTAGATACTTATTGCAATTTACCTATGGGAATGACTGCGGAGAAACTTGGAGCCCAGTATGGTTTAAAAAGACAAGAAGTTGATCAATTTGCACTGAGAAGCCAACAGATGTGGAAAGCTGGTTATTATCTACGTGTATCATTATTCTCCGTTGATTGATCAAATTAGTAATGAATTTAAAACATTTTAGCCAACGATGCCGGTCGTTTCAAGGAGGAAATGGCACCTGTAACTGTGAAAGTTAAGAAACAGGATGTCGTCGTTGACATCGATGAACATCCACGACCTAAGACGACTACCGAAAGTCTGGCGAAGTTAGCTCCAGTTTTTCAAAAGGATGGTTTGGTTACAGCTGGTTCTGCATCAGTATGTCAAATATGATACATTGCTATCAACAAGCACCAGTCTTAGTACGGCTAATCCTGAATCACGGGACATTGATACCAATGTCTGTAATCCTGATGGTTCCTCTTAGACATCCGCCGCTAGCACTCCCTGCTCTTACAAGTACATTCCTATCAACTTAAGGGGGTAGACTCTCGTTTTTCCAGGATAGCAAGGGAACAGGTTGGACAGGGAAAATTGCATAGAAATTACAAAAATGAATAGATCTAATTTAAAACAGTCAAAACGTTAGAAGAATTTTAAAATACTGTTATATTATTTCCAATCTATTGGGTTGACAAAGATGGGGTTTTTCAATAGTCAAAAGTCATATTTTTACGTTTACGAGGCGTAATTTGCATTATTCTTATTTGCACCCTTGCAATCCTAGAAACGAGTGGCTGCTCTCTCCTTGAAACAAGCTATGTATAACAAGTACTTCAGAAAATAATTGGTTGTAAAACACATATAATTATTGTGTTTATCATCGTTTAAACTTGTAAATTTTTGTTACAGGGTATTTGCGACGGTGCAGGAGCTGTTATCTTGGCTAGCGAAGAAGCCGTAAAAGCTGAAGGACTTACTCCACTGGCACGATTAGTAGGCTTCTCGATTATAGGTGTGGAGCCCAGCATTATGGGAATTGGGCCTGCGCCAGCTATCAAACAGCTTCTTAAAGTCACAAACAAAACGCTGAACGATGTGGAGCTCGTCGAAGTAATAATTACAAAATATGTTTTATGTAATCCATCCGTCAGACTACAACAAGATGTTAATGAATTTCTATTCGTTACTAGATTAACGAAGCTTTCGCGGCTCAAACGCTATCCTGTGCGAAAGATCTTAACTTAGATATGAATAAATTAAATGTGGACGGCGGTGCTATTGCTCTGGGACATCCTCTGGCTGCATCTGGCGCAAGAATTACTGCTCACTTGATACACGAGCTCAGGTACATTTATATTTAATATTAGTTTTCACGATATTATCTATAACATTAACCGTAAAAATTATCTTTACAGACGAAGGAAAGCTGGCAAGCTTGGAATTGGCTCAGCGTGCATTGGCGGAGGACAAGGAATTGCTATAATGGTAGAAACTCTTTAATCATAAAGGATCGAACCGGGAAATACGAATTGTTGCAATAAACGTGATTCACTTGAACGAATAAGATATATACAATGAAGAACATGTTTTAACACGGTTTTATATTTTTTATACACAGTATACAAGAGGAAACACGTTAAAAAAATATGATTCTATATATTTTATATACAATGTTAAAAGGAATGTGATGTTGCTAATTTTTACAAAAATATATACTTTATAACAACTTTCTAAGGGAATTTTTATTACAAGCAACGGACTCAATCGCTCGTCGAAGTTTGTAGGACCGTAAAAATGGAGTACGACATGCGCAGAATCTGTAAAATTATGGTGACGCGTTTAGGCCTGCTACACACATCCGTTTTTCTAACGTGCAGCGACCGTGCGGTACCGGAATTTCGGTCTGAAATACTATGGATTTAATTGGGCGCTGCACATTTGTTTGAACCGTAGTTGCGGCGCCGTAATATAATATTTACCGCAATTCCGTTAACGAATGATCATCGCGCATTAGAAAAACGGATGTGTGTAGTGGATCTTATAACGTTCGCGACATGTTACGTGTAGGATACTTACGCGAACAAAATTTTGTAACGACAGCTCCATGATGCTCCCGACAGATAGAATGAGGGGTCGTTGGGCTCTCGCAATTATAATTTGTATAGCCTGTTTGAAGCTCTCAGTTTTCTGCCACCATTTGTTCGTGTACGCGGCGAGACTAATATCTAAGCTCTGCGAAGGCAGTGTTATAGTAGAACCGGATCGTCTTTCGCAAACGGACCAATTTCCAATGGTTACGTACGTGAAGATACAGCTCGTTGCCGTGCCAACAAAATATAAAAATCTGATATATCATACAGCACATATACATCAGCATGCCAAACAGAATATGCGGAACGTAAACTTTCATCTGCAATAAATGCAGAACATGCTTGTACAGTTAGAACAATGGGCAATCGAAATTACAATATACATAATATATACCTGTGCTATATTGAACGCTATTAAACAGATAATATTACAATTCACTAGGAACTGAAAGAATATCGATGTGCCAAAAATATTTTGCACCTCTTTTGAGAAGCTGCAAATGTTAAATAATTGTACCATACGAATTTCATGTTAAAGGATAGTGTGTTCACACTTGAAGGTGTACCATATGCCGAAGATACGCTCCCGTCCATAAATCATCGGACATAATATTTCACTGCAAAATCAAATATGTACCCATATTTCTATTTGAAGAAATGTTGAAAAAAAGAGATTGAGAAATTGTGAGATAATTATGGACAGTTCTAGAAGCGAAATTGGAAAACAATTATTCCACTTGAATTTAAAAAATTAGATTATATAAGAATAATACTTAAAATTTTTTTAGAAAATATAGAGGATATTTTGGTCAGATTTGATTTTCATGTTCTCTACATTGGGAAAAATTAGTAAGCACCATTTTTATTTCATAATATAGATCATCACCTTAAAAATTCGGTGATTTATGGACGGGAGTTGTACATATTAACTTTTAATATAACACACACATGTTACACATTCATATTTTAAAATGAAGTCGTAACAAATTTTTCGAAATTAGGAGGTGAAATTTTCGCGCGTGCGCGTGGAAAGCGCGCAATATCTCATCACTGGCTGTGATTGCTCTGAATGCCAGGTCGAGAAAATCGTGGGGAATACAAGTACCCCCTCTCTGATGACCAGACCAGTCTACGGCAGCCTGGGCGACGGTGGCCTGAAAAACACGTGTTGCTGTTTCTTTTCTTCTCTTGCTCGGTAAGCTCTCCTTCTCTTGCTCGGTAAGACAGACCCAGACAGTCCTAGAGTAGTAGCAACGTAGCAACATGTGTTTTTCGAGCCACCATCGCGTCGCCCAGGCCCAGGTCTGGTAGAGTCTGGTCTATGGCCTTAGTGGGGGATGTTGGAATGTGCGCATTGGTGCGCATGGTGCTGGAATGGGATAATGGAAGGGGAAAAGGAGGAGAGTGAAGAGTGAATGCAATTTATGCAGATGCAAGATGCAATCCGTTTGGGTGCCAACTGGCGACACTGGCTGTGAGCTGTGAATGCTGTGATAGTGTGATAATGACGATGATTCAGCAAGCGAGAAGGTCAACTAGTGACCTTGATTAGACCAATCACAAGTCAGATCGCATCGATGCTTTCTCCCGACCGCGATGTAGATGTAAAAATTTTATTTTCACATAGGTGAATCTCTATGTAGACCGCGATGTATCGTAGATCGTAGATTCTGGACACACTGCGTAGATCCGTAGATCGTAGTGAAGTATCTTTCAACATGTGCGTGCTCATTTAGATACACACATTTGTTTTTACCGGGAGGTGACATCGATGCAGCAAGGTATCTTCGGCATGTGCGTACCCTTCGATTTATCTTTACCTGACTCGATAGTTCATTTGGAAACTTACTTGAATATCATATTACTATGTTCAACGCAGACTTTTAAATTTTCATACTGTTTGTTAGAAGCTTTAATATCGTTATCATTCTCAATATTAATTGATTGTCGAGTCTCGCTGTTCAGCGAAGCAATGTTGCGGTTCAGAATAGTTAGCTGACAACAAGCAATTGTAATAAGTCCTGTCACCAAAGTATCAATCGCTATATTGTTGAAGCAGCAAAGAATGATCGCTACAGATTGATACAGAGACGTAATCTCGAAAGCTGGCGATTCTGTTGTGTTATAGGGATACCAGCCCAACAAAGGTAGTTCCTTAGATCTTTTACTGAGTAGATCGATCACTGGCTTAGCTCCCCAAGAGACTACAGCCATCGTTCCGAAGAACTGATACGTGATATGATGAAAAATACCTTGCCAAGTATAATGCGTTACAACTCGTTCGTACTTCACATTGTCCCGACTAAACATTTCGCATTCCGTGATGTCGATCAGCTGCTGAATGCGATTATGACGACGCAGAATAAAAATGATCTAACCGTGAAAATGAATTCGCTGGTTTGATTAATGTTAATTATGAAATTGGAGATGTTGTTTTGATTAAACGAGGAAAAAAAAAGAAATGTGCGATGGCCGGGAATCGAACCCGGATCAACTGCTTGGAAGGCAACTATGCTAACCATTACACCACCATCGCACGGTGATAAACTTGTTCCATTTTCGGAATAACTGGATTTCGAACGGGGAACCTTGCGAACTATAAAGGGTGGTCCACTTATACAGGGTGTCCCAAAATTTCTGTTACACGGGATATCTCTTTATCCATCGTATCTAGAAAAAAATACTTCCAATGAAATTTGTATGGTTTTCAAAGCTCTATAGAAAGGTGCATTTTTTAAATATTTTATTTGACGTGTTGAAGGTCATTTTAAGGTCAAGTTCACTTTTTTAAATGGAAACATAATTTTTTTAATACACCAACTTATTCTATGAGGATAAAGAGATATCCCGTGTAACCTCCTTTATTTGCAATGACTAGACTGCGGAAGTTTATTCAATTTGCAATTTTTCGAGACGATATTTAAGGGGGTAGACTCGTTTCTAGGATTGCAAGGGTGCGGGGATGCGCCTTCTCATTTCTCGATAATGCAAGGATGGGGTTTTTCAGTAGTCAAAAGCGCTAGGTAAAAGATCAATCTAGGTCGCAATTGCCCTAAATCTTTATGCAAAATAAAAATGTTTTAAAATAACGCATAAAGATCCGCTGCCTAGATATTACTGTTCGTGTTCATAATAATGTTGCACAGTTTCAGCTGACGAATTTATTATTTTGCCGTATGTTATGTTTTCATGCAAATGTCTATATTATGTATAATTCATTGATTAGCAAATGATCTTGTACGAACCTTGTAAGCGTGGGTAGCATTAGTCATGAGAACAGTCGCGCCTGCAACAACTTCGTCCATGTTGTGCCGTTTCACGACAATATGTGCGATTTCAGTGGTAAGGAAAACCCCCAACAGAAAACTGAAACTGCAAACTGTGTACACGAGGTACAAACACCGATATCTGCCACGAGTAGGCCACATTCCCATGTAATAAATCATCGACAGACTGATATGTAAATGCTTATTCGGCGATATATGCCTGTGATTCGCTCGGTCCAATGCGAACACGTCCATCCTTCCAAGAAAATCTATTGACAATGCTGTACTTAGAAATTGTTTGATAACAGGACAGTCGTGTATTCAGTAAGTATTAGCCTATTGTTTCCGCGTAGGGTTGCAAGACCTCAGTTAGGGGAGCTCAAGATCACAGAACGATCTCCTGCTAAACTACAATTGCGCTGTTTCCCTCCCTTTCTATTTTATCGAGTAATATTTGATGGATCAAGTTGTAGCGCGACTCTCTTTGATTACAGAGGAGACGTATGAAAACGTAATGGCGAATCGATGCGCAATAAGTAGCCGCAGATTAATTTTGCAAACGCAGATTGTCGCAGACTCAGTATCTCGCGCGACTTCTCCGGGCCGGAGAATTCTCGTCCTACGCCGTAGCATTTAACTTACATTCTGCGTTGACTATCAAGTGGATTTATTAATTAGTAGGCGGAAATCTACAGTGGCAAAATTTTTTAGAAATTTTGCGGAGGTGCGCTAAATTTTCTGACCGATTGAACAAATGTTACTAATTGCGCGTAAAAGATTACACCTCACCGATTTCAGGGCGACGATTCTGAACTTCTTCCTATACATGTAACCGCCGCTCAGCCTTAGTTTTTGAGATATTCGCGAAGAACTGTTTATCATTTCATCGAACGATCGAAAGACTGACCTATGCTCTAGCCGGGGCTTTGTTTTATCCAAATCGAACGATCTGTCGGTGTAATATGCCTAAATGTCACTGATAAAGTGATTCAGTTGATCCATCGTCGTGCTCTACAGATTGATAAATCGTCATTGAATATTACGGTAGAAAAAGAAGCGATCGTTCGACAGATTTTATTCTCCCTTAAAACAGCGTATGCATATTCCGCATTCTAACGCAACGTTTAAATATGTTGCAGGGGAACTAAAAAACACGAGCATCTATTCATTAAAATTTTATTTTATTCCAAGCGTCCTCTTATTTCGTCTGAATTTCCATTGACCGCATTCATTGAGAACGAATCAATTAAACTTTCAGGACGACCAAACAGATAACTTACAAAGCAAACGTTGGCAAAAGACGGGGAAGTGGTAGATGATTAATCAATCTCCCACCACGGGAATCTTTAAAATGTACAAGTGTTTGATTACACATATTGCAGAGTTATATATACATATATCGGTCGGTTATCAAATCTCTCGGCAATCAAGCTAGTGTAGTCGGACTTTCGCCATTGACAGGTAGCTCGAAGTAAGTTGCTTCAGTTACGAAGTTTACGAATATTGCCCAGCGGCTGTTATTTACACGAGAACCTGATCAGCTGTGTCGATTTCACCATCGTTGAGAGATCATGGCAGCCTCCGTAATGGTCAGCAGAGACGTGGCTGACATCGAGGCAAGTGAGAATTCGCGCGATTCTCACGAATCGAACTAAAAATGTACATTGTTTTTCCGCAGAATCTTCTAAGCCTGAATCCGACGATAAAGCCGTTCGCGAATTTGGTCCCATCGGTGCAGACGAAGGAGAACAAAAAGAAGTGGAAGAGGAACGTAAACGAAAAATGCAACGCAAGTATACAAGAATATACACTATAGTGGAGTACGAGAATATAGTGCGGTGGCATTTACAGGTTTTGCACTCAAAATTCACCCTTTTGCAAATCAATTTCAACCTTTTACAAAATAAGTATTTTTAAGTAAATTTTTGTCAAAAAATACATAAACTTAAGAAATAAATTTAAGAAAAATGAAATGTATTTATTGAAGTATATATGTATAGTTTAATCTAAATAAATAATTAATTTAAAATATGCTTAATGGGGGTGAAATTGATTTGCAAAAGGGTGCACATAGTATTGCGTAGCGGTGCGGTGATTTTTTTTTCCATGTGTGCCGCTATCCTCGATCTTCTCCGCTCCACTAAATCTGTACCCTAGGAAAATGTACTTTTGATTCCTGGCCTGTTAGTCGTCGATCGCTATCTTCCTGATTCTCAACCGCGATTGTAAGACCACCGTTATCACGGTTATCAGCGGTGATCAAACGTTTGTAGAAAAATTATGTAAGAGGAAAGTCCGATATCCTCGATCGATATCTATACCGATAAAGATTGATAATACGCGATAACGACTTGGTTACAGAAATGTCCACCGTTGAAGAAGAACTTCGACGACATCAAGCACACTACGCTGAGCGAACGTGGCGCTCTCAAGGAAGCTGCGCGATGCTTGAAATGCACCGATGCGCCCTGCCAGAAGTCTTGCCCGACGCAGCTCGACATCAAGTCCTTCATCACCTCCATATCTAACAAAAATTATTATGGAGCCGCGAAAGCGATCCTTTCCGACAATCCTCTAGGGTTGACGTGCGGCATGGTCTGTCCTACCAGCGACCTTTGCGTGGGAGGATGCAACCTGCACGCGTCCGAAGAGGGGCCCATCAATATCGGTGGCCTTCAGCAGTTCGCTACAGATGTAAGATTACTCGGACATAGAGGGTACAGCTAAAACAAAGCTGGGTCATGCTGTTTCAGATCTATTCCACCAAAAGCAAAGCTACGCTCTGTGTCACGTTTTTCAATAATACAATTTCGAATTTCATCTACTCAACTTGAGCAGTAACTTGTCCCAGTTCCCAGAATCACCTCCCCGGTAGAGATTTCCAATAGTAATTGGACAATTTGAATCGTCAACAGATCTTCAAGCAGATGAACATCCCGCAAACGCGAATCCCGGGGCAAAGGGTAGCACACGCGGACACAAAAATTGCGTTGCTCGGCTGCGGTCCTGCTTCGCTCTCTTGCGCCACGTTCCTCGCGCGATTGGGTTATGACGATATCACGATTTTCGAAAAGCAGTCCTACATCGGTGGTCTAAGTTCATCGGAAATTCCGCAGTACCGCTTGCCGTACGAGGTCGTCAACTTCGAGGTTGATCTCGTCAAGGATTTAGGCGTGAAGATCGAGCTGAACAGATCCCTGTCTGAAAAGGATCTAACGATACAGGTATTGGCACGCTTTCCTGGCAGTATGCGACTTCAAAGCAATGATGTTCATACAAATTATCATGATTTTAGGGTCTCCAAGATGACGGATACAAAGCCATTTTTCTGGGAATCGGCCTCCCGGAAGCGAAAACCAGTCCGATTTTCGCGAGCCTCACTGCGGAAATGGGATTCTATACGTCGAAGAGCTTCCTACCGAAAGTAGCAACGGGTAGCAAGCCAGGATTATGTCAATGCAAATCTTATCAGCTGCCCTCTCTTCATGGGAACGTTGTAGTCCTCGGAGCTGGCGATACGGCTTTCGATTGCGCCACTTCCGCTCTGAGATGCGGCGCTAGGAAGGTCTATGTGGTGTTTAGGAAAGGGTTCACGAATGTTCGAGCTGTTCCTGAAGAGGTAACTTAGAATTACCTACAGCAGGGAGTTCCAACTTGTAGCTCGCGAGTCATACATTTATCCTGCAATTCATCTTCGCAATTCACATCTTACTATTGTAAACCGTGTTGAAAATATAAAGATGGATTCAGTTATGGGCCTACTTCAAAAGAATAAGTATAAGCGCAAGGATGCAATACGCCACTTGTAATCATCCAGCCACAAGTTGGCTACCCCTGTTCTACTGCAACGTAAGTCTAAGAGTGGGGGAAGAACCTAACCGGGGAAAGTTGTCGCGTATCACTCGCGAGCTACAAATTGGAACTGACTGACCTACAGTATACTCTTGTTTCGAGAATTTCTGAATGCTCTTCTTCTCATCGAAATTGATCTAAATATTAGGTGAAGAATTTTTCCACTCACCTAACATTTAGATTAGTTTTAGTGAGAAGAACAGCGAACAGAAAATCTAGAAAGATGAATATTTTTACGTAAGTTCAGCTCGAGCTAGCGAGGATAGAGAAATGCGAGTTCATCCCCTTCCAATCTCCGAGGCAAGTGATCACTCGCAACGGGAAAATAGTCGCGATAGAATTCTGTCGAACAGAGGAAACGGAGAATGGCGACTGGGTGGAGGACGAGGATCAAGTGTGCAGACTGAAAGCGGACTTCGTCATATCGGCTTTTGGATCTGGACTGCAGGACACCAGCGGTGAGGACACTCATCACAGTTGATCCATGAGCGTTGTAGAGAAAACACAAGCGTTTACATTGTATAATAGCAGTTTCATTATGTTTTACTATTATATGGTCACCACGATTTTTGAAAATTATCTCTCTCGGGATTTTTCTTCAAAGAAGAACTCCTGCAATCGCTTAGTTCATAGTCCTTGTGAAAGAACTACAAAAAGAAATGTTTTTCAGTGATGAAAGCGATGGCGCCGGTTAAGCTGAACAAATGGAACCTGCCGGAAATGAACGAAGAGACTATGAGCACCTCCGTGCCAGGGGTCTTCTGCGGCGGAGACCTCGCCGGCGTTGCAAACACCACCGTGGAATCTGTGAACGATGGGAAAGCAGCAGCATGGTACATGCACACATTCATTCAGGTCACTTTTCCGGCGATTTCATTGTATTTCCGTTCTCCAAGATATCGTTACGATATTCATTGTTTATCTATAGAATTCTCACGGTTTGGAAGTACCCGAAGTTCCCCAGCTACCCAAGTTTCACACTCCAATCGATGATGTTGATGTATCGGTCAAAATGTGCGGTATGAAGTTCGAGAATCCTTTTGGTCTTGCTTCTGCACCACCTTGCACCTCCAGTGCCATGATCAGGCGAGCCTTTGAAGCAGGCTGGGCCTATACAGTCACGAAGACGTTCTCTCTGGACAAGGTATACTTTGTGATGATTGTTACAATATCTTCAATTTATATAAATATTTTCAATCTCATTTTTCAGGACCTGGTCACGAACGTGTCACCAAGAATAATTAAAGGCACCACCTCTCGTCACCATTATGGTCCTGAACAAGGCAGCTTCCTCAACATCGAGTTGATATCCGAGAAAACGGAAGCCTACTGGTGCCAAAGCATCACGGAGCTGAAGAAAGACTTCCCCAGCAAGGTTTCTGATTATAATCCTTTGCGCTCGAAGCTATTTTCATTCTAAAACCAAACTTTTTTTCCGAAACGTTAATTCTAAAACAAAAATTTTCTTCCGAAGCAATGCTGATGTTAACGAAATCTTGTTCGTCTTTAGATCATCATAGCTAGCATCATGTGCACTTACAACAAGGCAGATTGGACGGAACTCGCTCAGAAGGCTGAAGCTGCTGGGTCCGACGCGTTGGAATTGAATCTGTCTTGTCCACACGGGATGGGAGAGTCTGGTATGGGACTGGCTTGCGGACAAGTACGATTATTGTAATATTCATCCATCGTATTCCCGTTTTGCTGATCAATATTAATAGCTACTGTTGCGTTTCAGGATCCTGTGTTGGTGAGGAACATCTCAGAGTGGGTGAGAGAGGCTGTAAAAATACCGTTCTTCATCAAATTGACTCCAAACATCACCGATATAGTCTCCATCGCGAAAGCAGCCTACGAAGGTCGGTACCTTCATCATGCGTGAGAGATAGTCCTTAGAAAACTATTAGATCCTTAAATCATCATGTCGGTCATACATACGCGACGTTAACGTTCTTGCAATTTACTTAAAGACAGCGAAATTAATTTTATACAGTTCCCTACTTAATGATATGCACCCTTACATTTTTGTTATAAATACATAAATTGTCTGATAATAGCTAATGCAACGCTTTACTTCAGGCCGAGCTGACGGAGTGTCTGCCATAAACACGGTGCAAGGTTTGATGGGTTTGTACGCGGATGGAACCCCTTGGCCAGCCGTCGGTGTCCAGAAAGCCACCACCTATGGGGGTATGTCGGGGAATTCGACGAGACCGCAAGCTTTGAGGGCAGTGTCCTCCATAGCTGAGGCTCTTCCCGGGTTCCCTATACTCGGCATAGGCGGTATAGATTCCGCGGACGTTGCTCTTCAGTTTCTTCATTGCGGTGCCTCCGTCTTGCAGGTGAATCGATGACCCACCTAATCTCCCTTTAGAGATACAGTTTTTATCATGCTGATTGTTCAACCAGGTCTGCAGCGCTATACAAAATCAAGACTTCACTCTAATCGACGATTACGTGATCGGTTTGAAAGCATTGCTGTACTTGAAGAGCCTGGAACAGGTGAAAGACTGGGATGGCCAGAGTCCACCGACTTTTAAACACCAAAAGGGGAAACGGGTTTCCCTGCAACATGCTCTCGGCAAAGTAAGCATATCTTCTCGCAGGTAAAACGCGAAAACTTATGTACAGGGTGTCTCAGTATTCTACATACGAACACCATATTGAAGAGTCAGGTATTTTCGACTGCTATCGGAATCTTTATGCAAAAAACTTTCTGCCTGAATTGCAACAAACTGGAACGAAATCAAAATTTATTTTCTTTCCTAATATGTTTAATAGATTGAAAATAATACAATAGTATTTTTAAATTTTTCTAATGAGCTTGCTGTTTTATATTACACCACTCCTTTCTGCCATAAATGCATAAAATATGCTGTCTAGCCATAACATTTAATTTGCATTTTAGAATATACCTTACTTCGGAGCGTACCAAGAGCTTCGGGAGCAGAAAATCGCCGAGATCAAAGCAAATTCGAATCCATTAGATGAACCTGTCGCGACCACGAGACCTGTTCCACTTCCGGTTGCACCTGTACCGTCTATAAAAGACGTTATTGGCAAAGCTGTGAGTCATATAGGATCGTACAAACAGCTAGACAACAAACAGCAAGTTGTGGCATTGATAGATGATGTATGTTGCCATAAAGTTGCGCTATTTTCTCTTTATTCTTCTTCGTTGATAACAGCTATTTGTAATACTAACATTTTTCATTATTTTAATTGGCAGGATATGTGTATAAACTGTGGGAAATGTTACATGGCCTGCGCCGATTCCGGCTACCAAGCAATCCACTTCGATCCAGACACTCACATTCCGAAAGTGACCGACGATTGCACTGGCTGCAATCTCTGTCTCTCTGTATGCCCCATCATCGATTGCATAACGTAAGGCTTCTGTTCTGGTTTTTTCAATGTTTTTCCGAGCACGATTACATTCTTGGAAATCTTTTTATCGGGAATCGAAAGAGTTGTATGTAGAAATTAATAGGTTTTACATAAAACATGGATGGAACATCTTTAAGAAAGGATCTCTCATTATGCGTTCCTCATTGTACGGATGTTAAAGTATTAGTTTTAATAGAATTAAGATACCGACATTGTTGTATAACAAGAACTTATTTTTTTATCTATGTTAAGAACCTCTGAATCAAGCACGCAAGGCCTAACGTTAAATTATTATTCTGAATAATTTGTGTGTTACTTACGCGTAATGTATATATGTATGTATACGTTTCAGCAATTACCTGTTTTTTACAATGACTATGTTATATTTTTCAGAATGGTGCCTAAAACAATACCACACGTAATTAAACGGGGAATTCCGCCAAAGAACGCGTTCGAGATCCCGATTTAAGTAGCATATGCTCGTGCATTATGGATTCCGTAAGTTCTAATATAATCTTTATTTATTAGCCCTTGAGCATTAAATTTCGTTGAATGTTGTCACGTACTGTTTGTTATTATTACATATTATGCCATTATACTTATTGTAATATCACACAGTAGTATATTAACATTTTTAGAGCAGAGTTCGGAGATAAAGGAACGTTCAGAAATCTGGATTATCGAACCACTCGTATTCTTCAGGTGCGCTAGTGTTGAAAATGTATTGCGTGCATTTTTTGTCCGCAAAAATCTTCCTGAAATTAACATATTCTTTAAAACTCGAATTTTTTACGAATTTTATATATATAAGTAGACTGCGGATCTTTATGTAAAATAAAAATTGTTTCAATCAATTACAAAGAACAGGAGCCAAATAAATTAATGTTATCAAATTCTTTTATTATACTGAAAGGTGTAATGAGTATACTCATTTTAAAAACCGCAGTCTAGATATAAGATTAAGTGGTATGAATTCTATTACTTTGAGTATTCTTGGCAACCAATGATGGGATAATAATCATCGAAGCATTGGGGCCTCAAAATGTTAAAGTAGGTGATTCCAATTTCCTTGGATATGATCGACGAAACATTCTTCAGGCAGCTGTAGAACTCATGATCGCAATCGCAGAATGATCTATGCATGAAATCATAATATGTTTAACCACGGATCATCATAACAAAAGCAAAATTTTCTGTATTAATTACAGGAAACAGAAGCCATATACGTTTCTTTCTTTTCCTCAGATATTTAATTTTGATTAGATACAAATGGCATTGAAATGTCTTGAGAGACCTCAACAAATGCATCTTGAAATGGGCTACACGTCCTTTATTGCTATACTTCCATTTTTTTCTAAACTTTTGTGTTATTGTTGCGAAATTTAATCTCCCACTTAACGTTAATCTCACCTTGTAAAAATGCCGTTGTTAATAAGGCCATGTGCTTGTGATTGCGCAGCAATGGTATTATTGCAATGATCGTGATTCCTGCAGCAGGCATCCGTTTTCTTAAAAACTCCAAGATCGTCTTCATTCTTTGCTATATCACCATCACCACACCAGCGAGTTCCTAGAGTTACACGTGCCACAAATTTTATAAATTGCTAATTAAGCCGCAAATCAATTGCGAGCTGTCATTTAAATTTTTCATATTAGTTTCATTTCCAATGTTTCTGATCGTATAATATAATTTTACATTCGAGGTCCACAAAGAATAATGAAATAATATCGGAAAAGGCGAAATATTAAACCAGCCGACCATCGATATAATGCTATGAATAGAAATCAGTGGAACAATTTACATGTTTTGTCAAATCCAGTTGCGAAGTTATAATTTATCTATCCAGCCTAAAATCAGCAGCCTAAGAATATAACAAACGTTTTGCATTGTACTTATTATTGCGTTTGTTATGAATGCATAAAGTACGACGCAGTGTTCCACGAATAAGTACGTCCGCATTAAATAACAAACTGCAAATTACCAGTCCTATAATTACATAAATTGCATTACATCCGTCGGAAATTAGCGAATCAACAAATATCTCTCTGGAGATCTCAGGGAACGCGTACGCAATGTATTTTTATAAAAGATTAGTCACATACCTGGGAATATCACCTTAATTTGATCACTGTACTGGTTCAAAACGTTGCTGAAGGTACTATCCTGCCCTTTGCTGTCGGATAACAGTGGAATATTCGTGATCGCTTGCTCGAGCTTTCGTCCAGAATTTGAAAGCACGATCAGGAATTTCTCCAAGATACTGACGTAAGTGGTCTTGGGCTGGGTAAAATAATCACATCTTCCGCCACCGATAATAAAGAGGACCGAGAAGAGTAGCAAATACCGGGACATCTTTGCACTGCTGCATATTCAATTTTCGAATAATTTCCGACCGGATATCTTGCGACTTTAACACTGTATCTATCATCGAACTTGATCAGTTTCTTAAATCCCTATTTCACATACACGTACTTCGGTACGTGTCATTTCAAGTATACACGGAATTTGGTGAAATCATATACTTAATTTAATATCAATGTTCTAAGAATTATATATATATATACAAATTAAAATGAGGATGCACTAAAGTACGTGTGTTATTAATACACGATCAAACCCATGATCGTCAATCGCAAACCAGTAAGACGCTCTCAATAACGCGACCAGTCGTTTCATTGAGACTGTTGTTTGGAAGACAATTATTCAACAACTTTATTTATAAGCACGTTCTCGCTATTTTGACAAAGTAATGTAAAGCAGCCACTTTCAGTGTTCCGTAAACCTTGCGTTAATTTCTAAAGAATCTAATCTAATCTAAGACTTCCAGTAGGTAAAGTGTTAATACAGTTTCAGTGCGCGTACCTGAATGTTTTGACGGCTCCGATACTATGTTATATCAAGCGGATCGACGACTGCCGTTCCGCCGCTGCTCCGCGAACTTTTATTTGCTAGCTTATGCCACAAAGCTCAGAAAACGACAGACGTTATATACACACGTTAGTTATTAAGTATCCATTAAATGGAATTCAAAAACATTCGTATGATACATCTACTGGTGACACAGTCATGCATGCCGCAAAATAAAGTTGCGCATAATGTAGCAGATAATAAATCACATTGCACGTCAAAGTCAGAGAAAATGCATTTAAGACTATAAAACGTTCAGCTGGCTTTATTTTACAAAACAATCTGAAACTTGCACATGCCCGTTACTCAATAACGTCACGATCGTAATCGGTTTGAAGTAGTCCAATCGAAGGACACAGTTTCAAGAACTGTACATATGGTCTTAGAACCGATATTTACATGGTATTTTGCTTAAAAATGAATTTATGCATGACTCGATAGCAGAGAACAATTGCAAATAAGTTATTAGCAAAATTGTTCCGGATTCCGGTGAATATCTATCCATAATACTCCCAACAGAAGTTCGGTTATGTTTTACTGTTTTCTAATTCCAAAGTAGCATTTTCTAGAAAATCGTCTGTGTCCGAAGCTTGCTGATCTTGCATACTGCGCCGTGTTTGTATTCTCGTACACCGTGGACAGCAATGATTTCGTTTCGACCAGCAAACACGATGATGCACAGCCGCGCATTGATGGCAAATGATAGAATTCGCGTCCCACGGGTATATGATCTCATCGTTGCCGCATAGTTCGCACAGGTGACCCCTAAAACAATTAATTAAATTTATCGACCTACAGAAGAACATCGCACACCTGAAAATGCAAAGAATTATTAAATTTATTCGTTATTTCTACGCGAGTCACAACAAACTATTCATTTTTGCCACTTCTATGCATTTTTTCCAAACGAAGGAGATAGAAACACTGGAAGATAAATCTCTTACAGATACGGAATAAAATCAGAAGGTGGCTCAATCCTTATTCAAACACTTTACGACGAATTTGAAGTAAAAACATATTGCATACTATAGCCATAAAATGAATCGCAAATTCTTAATCTTGGTAAATTACCGAGCTTTGCACAATTCACATTGTTCCGTAATGTGAGCGTGCATAGTATCATACGCATCGCGAACCTCTTCCAGAAGAATTCCATTGTTGAGATCGATGAGATCTTTGATTGAATAGTTGCCCGAGTTCTCGATCATGTGAGTACGTATTTTAATTTTCCATGGTAATCCATGATCGTTCGCGTCGGTGCACAGAACCAAGTAGCGCTTCATCATCTGCATTTCTTCTCGGAATTTCTATTGACAATGAATTATGCTGCTTATTTCCCATTATCTGGCTCTTCGATCGCTAGACTGCTGATCCTTATGCAAAATCAAAATTGCCTGAATCCATTGCAAGAAACAGAATTTTTGCATGCAAGAAATGTTATTTCTTCCCTTAATGATTTTAATAGAGACGAAATCATATATTGACATTTTCAATTTCATCTGTTCAATTTTGCTGTTAATGCATAAAGATTTACAGTCTACTATTCACTGTTCCAAAATGCAGTGAAATACGCAATCTACTGATTGCAGATAGATATATATCCTTTACCTTTACTAATGATAAATCTGGAACCAAAGTGAATAACTTTGGATTTAATTCCTCGAGAGGTAGAACAGGTCGATCTTCTAAAAGAGTTAATAATTGCGTGGCAACACGAGATATTAAACGCGGTTCCATGTCCCAGTTTCTGATCACTCTTGCAGGTATTACCATTGCGGTATTCCAATGGCACCTTTGACAGTAATACAATCCACTGTAGTCACATAGTCGTGGCTCTACCCACGCCGAGTCTATATTTATAAACGATATATTTAATTTAATTTCTCTCTGGTACAACAGCATTGTTTTTAATTAATAACAATGAAACACTCAAAACAAAATTCTTAAATAAACCATCTAAGATCAAATCTGTTTCTACTTAGCGTTCGTTACCTGAACCCTTGGATGGACTGCCAAAACAAGATAAAGATAATCCTTTCGGGAAAGCTTGTAAGGGAATCATTGTTTAATCATGTGGTAATTAAGATATCTTGTATGCGAACAAGTTGTAAAGTGAATCGTTAGCAAACAAGGAGAACGTGCATAGCTCTGTTAGGAAATATTCAGCGTAGTTCTTACTGATACTTACTGAATGTTATTTTCACTTTGCATTCTGCGCATCGATAGCCTTGACTCGCCAGTCCTTGTTCAGGACAAATCTCTTTCGTGTATGTGTATCCGCCTGCCTCGCTGGCAACAACGTGCACACAGACTCTGCATATGTTGTTTAAACATTTCCAGTGACAGCAAAACTTGCAATCTGTACAAATACGATACACGCTAATGTAACAACTGTACCAAAAAGATTTTACATCGGGTTACTATAATTCAATACTTTCGGGATGTAGGACTACCTTTCATATTTTTGTACTGTCTCTGTTCCAACTGCCGAGCTCTCGTTAATATGCCTGTATAATACGAAGATATGCAACAAAAGTATCTTACCGCTGCATAAGTACCACGATTGGAGCATCGTCCAAATTGTTCCACTGCAATGATCACAGTATACAGGTCCGTAAGTTGTTATATAGTATTTTTGCGGTACCAAGTGGTGTCCTAAGATTACTTGAGTCTCTAGTAACTTCTCTTGCGACGCTTCTCTCAATTCTTGCACCCTCAAACGCAATTCGATCAAGCGTCTGACTAGCCATTTCCTCTCGTCTGAGCATTCTGCGCTTTCCAATACCATTTGCTTACATTTCTGTACCATTTCTTTCAGATCTTCTTCGCATATTGCCTAAATTAAAATACAAAACATTAGTATATAAATTTTAGAAATATCAGAGAAAAATGATTTTCTACCTTGGACAATGATAATATAGTTTCCACGGACTTTAGACTGAAAGGAATGGCAGCTTTACTATCTGAACTGTCATCCGCTTCTCCTGTCATGTAATCCGATGATGATGATGGTGTTGATGGTACCGTTCCAGTACTGTCACTTCGCACTCTCGGCTCGTGATTAACATCTTGTGTGTCATTAACGATGGTTTTAACATCTATCATTTTACAAAAACTCCACGCTTTTCAAAATACTATGGAATGTTGTATTCCGCCCGAAGAATTTACGGACACTTGAAATTTTCACGTTGATAGTTGATAAGATAAGCTCTGGACATGTGTAGAAAACTGTATATAAATTTATATCACCATCGTTTGTGTTGTTTCTCTTTTGACAAAAATGTCGACTAAATAGAATACCTTCGAAATTTGTAAACCACTGACCATAGATTGTTATAGAATGAGCAAAAACATTGACAGATGTCTCATCCTCAGTGTTGGGCAGTGTTGGGAATGTTCCGATTTCGTCAGGGATTTTTCGTGC
>CM052315.1:29887239-29942006 GCA_028455605.1 Lasioglossum malachurum
AACAGAACCCACTATCTGTGGCATGGACAATGGATACTTACTTAGATACATACTTACCTGGTTTTGATCGCGCATGCGCGTGGAAAGCGCACATCTCATCACTGTGTGTAAAGGTTTTAATTTGAAAACGCAGCACTATAGTTGTAATTGGGTAACGTAAATTAAAGAATGATAAATTGTGGATAAAATTTAATTTATTAATCTCCGAGGACGTATATTCACTCCTTAAATTCCTATTTCATTAATCTATTTCCTCCTATCGGTCGACCTATATTTACATATATCAGAATAAATGAATGAATCCTGTAATATAGAACAAAGTTCCAGTACTCGAAATGATCCTAACAGAATATGCACGGGAGCCAAAAGGGGACAGGCGGGTTGTGTGAACAGATTTCAACGCAAAGGATCTTTTACCGTTCATTTTTATTAACTTGCAAAATTACCTTACTCGTCTACTCATGCACAGATAAAATATATAAATAAAAATGTAGGTAAATGGTGAACGTGAGTTTATTAAATCGAGAACTGCGAAAGCAATGCGTGTGCAATTTCAAGCCACGAACTTCGATATCTCGGGTCACGAGCTTTGGTGTCTCATTGAAAAATTACTCGTTTCCCTTTTTTTCCCTCCCCGTTAGAAATATATTAGACAGAGGAGACACGCGAAAATCGTGGCGCGAATACGCTCGACTTGTTTCGTCACGTAACAGATTGCTAGAACAGTGATAAACCTATCATAGAGTAATGAATAAATATAACAATCGGAAAAACATGGCCAAATGCAATGACGAATAACCAGACACGTTCTTTCCTTGTCCCGTCGTCACAACGTCTATGACCGAACGAACACGTCACGACGAAACTTCTACGAAGAGATATGCACATATACATATATGCACATAGAGATATATATACATATACGTATGTATATAGTAAAAAAAAATATCGTAACGTACTATATAAAAGATATGATTGTAAAGTGTTAATTATGTAGTTTTACATCTTTGGACAGTCAACAAAAGCGATCGACTCGCGGATCGCTGCGTTACAAAAAAAAAAAGAAAAAGAAAAAAAATGAAATTCACGAAATCCAATTCTGCACAATAATTTATACTTTCCGATCAGAACCGACTGAAAGATCTCTTCCTTATCCGATGATCGAATCCGCCGACGTTCAAACAGCGTCGAGATATTGGCCAAGATTTCTCACGCATGCGTGTCCAGAACAGTAACGTATCTATTAGAGGTGTGCGAGAATCCGAAAATGTCGAGTTCTCGAAAATTTCAGGGTTTTCAGTACTCGATTACTGTTATAAAATTCGCTTATTCTATTAACGGAACGGAACAGTGATATTAGCGGGAAAGTACCGAAACAATCTGTTCCGGACGAGTGTTCTCTACGAGTTACAGAATATATACAAATAAATAACAATTTTTAAAAATTTTGCAGGGTGATCAAGGTACCCTATTTTATCAAGAATTTTATCCACAAGAATACGCGAGAAAAGTTGACCAATATCTGAGCACTGCATTCAAAAGCAGCACGTGGGTTTCGTTGTAGGCCTCGATGCTTGGTAAACAACGGTTCTCGATAAACGATTTAAACGAACGATTTATAAAACAACAGCTGGGCTCATGAAATCATAAACAGGTACGCAAACAGCAACAAGAACAATATCGGCCTCGGTGTTTGCCAAGTATCGATTCTCAGCACCGTTTTGGATCTAATATTTCGTTCTGGAACACTAATTGCTTATGATAGTGTCGTGTACATTGTTTCGAAACTAAAGGAAGACATGGAATTCAAGTATAATAATCGAAGCCTCTCAATCGATTCTCCAACAACGATAGTATAATTAAGTATTTAATGTTTGATTACCCTAGGAACTTAGGTCCATTTTTACCGAATACAAGTCTTCCCTCGCATAGTGTTACTACCTCGGGGGTATGGAGGCTCGAGGTAGATAGTAACATTATTTATGATATGAATAATTTCTTCCTAAAACCTATCATTTAAGTTTCTTTAGTTAACAATTCAATTTTTAAATATTAAAAATTTTGTATATGTTACATAGAGGACATAAGAATTTTAGAAAGATTTAGGTGGGGTATGGCATAAAAAATGTTGGGAAACACTGTTGTAGCGCGACCGACCGCCCAAGGGGGAACTTCCTAGTAGGGCTGATAAAAAAGTAACACTATGCGTACAGACGATAATACTCATCGAAGTGATACTATGCGAGAAAAGACTGCAGACGTTTTACCTAAATCATGTATGTTCCTAGCAGCCAGTTTAAGTTATCATTTAATATGTCTATTGGGTCCAATTTCGATTTGAATGGATCCAGTCATGGCAGTCGTCTTCCAGAACGAAATACGCTTAACGACAAGGAAGTTTCGCTGACGATTCATCGTTGTTAATCAACAAACAACACGAAACGGATATCTAAACTAAGCCCCCCCCCCCAGTCTCGTGGTCATTTTTTACGTGAATTATAGCACACATTTCGACTAGAGTAATATCATATACGCAGTTTAAAATGAAATCTCGAAGACTGAAAGTAATATGTATATATATAATATGTGTGTGTGTGTGTATGTATATATATACAGGGATTCCAGCAGTCTTGGCGGCTCAAATAGATCGATATAATGATTCGTACCGCGGCAGTCATCCGAATGCATTGCCCGCTCTTACCGAGCCGGAAATGACGGTCGTCGTTCAAGCGAATTCATATTATTTAATATAACAACAAGACATAGAATTCACGCAGAAATAAAATCTCACGAGCAATCAATTTAACAGTCAACAATCAAGGGCTTGCCACGAGATGCTTTCTTCAAATTAACAAGACTACCAAACACCCGTGATATTCATTCAACGTACAATCGTTGTGTTGAACTACGTTCAAGAGTCCTTTGCCTTTTTACCTCGAACGTCAATCACGGTGTTCTCGTAACATCGAAAAAGTAATATAAAATCAGTAGATCCGTTTGGAAACAAGATTCTCCGTAATTTTCTCATTCATGATTCAACATCCAAGTGTATACATATACAAAACCTTCTCCCGACTCGCCGTAGTAAATACAAAAGAAAAGAATTTAACAAATTGTTAAGAAAACGTGTCGCTTACAAAAGACTTCATCATCGGTTGAATCCGTTCCGATATTTAACACTACAACTACCAAGTAGGACAAATTAGACGTGTACCGAAACAAATCAATCGTGTAGAATAATTTGAATGATATTAGCTTCAGGGTTTCAGTGGTTCTAGCGTCGATAAAACCGGAATCCCGCTAGTCGAGGGAATCTCAAGGGAAGCTTCCCCATTTCACGATACCAATTTGAACGAAAAAAAAGAGCGCTTGGAAATTCCCCGATCTTTCCTTCTCTTCTTGTACACCTCCGCTCTTCGGACAACGGAACACGTTGCATCTTTGGCTTGTTTATCGTAAACGTCACCCGTTTCCAGGCCCGCAGAAATGAAACGGCGAAAGCTCGCGAAATACATAGTTTGCATCATCAGAAAAAAAGTCCACTCCACGTACAAGTAGTCTCGACACTGCCTCCACCAGTCATAGTAAAATCAATACGGCCATTCGAGATCGTTCGTCGCACCACCGAATCATTTTCACTCCTCTTCAAATAAAAATAATCTCAGAGATTCGAAAATGGATGAATTCGGTATCTAATTACTAGACTACGGATTGGATAATCTCAAACAACAAAAAGATTACAAGAATTTAAGGGTACCGATACATTACGTACTAAAAGAATGTTTATTTCGCAGAAAGATCCGCAGTCTACTAATTACGGTACTGCTCCGACAAACATCTCGAAATAGCCGTTCGAATTTACCTGAACCGTGGACGAATACTTTGACTCTGTACGATCCTCTCGTCAGTTTCTCGCAATACGGTCGCGGTGTAATACTATGGTTTATTAGATCGATTACAGAGGGCAAGAGATTCCCTGATATCTTCGATCAGCGTTCACTTCCGGTTGCTGCATCCTCGAGAGCCTCTGAATCATCCATTTTCTCCATTCTCTTTGTCTTCCAAGAAATATACTGTGTCTCACGGAGATTCGTTCTTCGTTTCCTCTAAAAAATAACATCCTTTGGGCTAGAAAAAGGTAGGCGTGCGAATACGCGGAAGACAGAGAGAGAGAGAGGGTCTCTCCCACGTGTTCAGTTCATGATAAAGTTTAGCGTTCTCGGGGAACAGCTGCAGCAATCGAGAGGCGTGTCGCTTCTCAAAGTGGCTCTTACGTTAAGTAAAAATAAGGGTCCGGTGATTTGCTGTCTATTTACAACGCGAAGTACACAGCGCGTACATGAAGTGAACATCGTGTACGGGATTAGACAACGACACTTATCACATGAGTCGTGGCGGCCTTGTTTCTTCGTCGGTTCTTTAGCTGCGGATCGATTCGGTGACACGTTGAACCCTCTCCAGATTTAGCAGAGGATCACTGAACGCTTCCGGAGCGATCTATCTTTAGATACACGCCCCTCGTCGCGTCCGAACACTCGGGAACCATCTCGAGCGTCCCCCGGTACTTTTGTACTTCGTCACGGCGATTCTAATAATCACCGAATTGATCCGAT
The DNA here is from genome assembly GCA_028455605.1 of Lasioglossum malachurum. NCBI lineage: Eukaryota > Metazoa > Arthropoda > Insecta > Hymenoptera > Halictidae > Lasioglossum > Lasioglossum malachurum. Next base: position 29,891,853 of record CM052315.1, read on the forward strand.
TCGACACAGTCCACGAATCCAGGAATCCTTTCACTGTCACTGACAAACTCCATTGCTTCGCAGAAGAACTACGTTTCGTCGACATCTCGAGGACTAGTCAAGATTCATCTTTCACCTCAATCATTTCAACCTTAAGCTGCTTCTTCCTTGTCCTGCTTAAGTTCAACTTTCATCAACAGTTGTCGCTCGCTGTCTTTCACTGGATCTCCCGATCGTTTATGTTTGACTCAACTTCTTGACGCCTTTCAGCGAGTTTGCTGCATCTTTAAGATATTTCTTGCCGAAGCAATTGTTTTTGCTTCTTTCTTCCCGGTCCAGTTCAGCTTCCCATCGCGCTCGAGTTCCTGGAGTCACCAAAGGACGATCAGTTGTCGCTCTCGGCGTAGTCGTCGCTATCCCCGCTGTCGTAGTACTGATTCCTGGACTGATGAACGGAATCCTGCGGGTTCACAGCCAATTGATCGTCGAGGTAGCTCTGGTGCTCGGCGTTCTGCAGCTGATCCACCGATTCCCCGTCCATATTCTGCGAGAACGCGTCCTCCGACATGGAATCATAAGACCTGTGAATCAACAGAAGCGTATTTAAGTACGAATTCATCTCTTCTCTGGCTCTGTTTCAGCTTCTCTATAGACCAAGCTCTGAGCGGTTGGGCTATAGACGAGCGTTCTACAATCCAAAACACTTGCAACTTCAACGAATTATGGTTCGGTGCGAGGATGACAAATGTTCCGACTGTCGGAGACTCTGTTAGGGTGTCTATATTCTATCAAGTAACTTGCGACATTAAATAAATATGCATTTCCCCTTCTAGTAATTTGAACAAGTCGCATTATCGCAAATTACTCGCAAGTGTATCGGCACATTTAGCCGAGTCATTTTGTGCGACTGAACCATACTTGGTTGAAACTAACGATCTGCAGCAACGAAAAGGATAAAAATGGAAGCAAAGGAGGATGATGGTCCGCATTGCATTGAAGGTTCAACTCTCGGACCTGCTGAGAATATCAGAGCAACAGTATTCGATCAAAATGATCATCTGTCCGAGGGTTAAAGATCAATTTTCAAATGTCGCTCCCGTCCATCGGGAAAGTGCTATTGAGGACAAGATCGTGGTAAAACGAAGAATTCCTAGCTGACGCGATTCGCTGTCCGGTTAGGATTCGCATAAACTTTGTCCGCGGGTAAAAAACAAAGATAAATCGAACAGAAGAGTAAGAAGCGGTTAGCTGACTCTCTATCGATGCATTACGCATTCACGTGCATCATACCCATGCAGTTCGGTTTTATTTACTTACTGAGCTGCAGATGATGGTTACATTTCATCATCACACAGCCTGCAACAAACGCATAGATCGCACCATTGTCATTACGGTCGTAGTACAGGGTTGAAATTGTGTTAGATTCCGCGGGAATAAAATGGGGTGGGGTGGGCTCAAAAAATACTCTTCTATCTAAACGGCAAAGCATGCCAGAAATTCAGAAGCTATGAGTTTCGTTTCATAGCTCGGGTGAAGCAAGAAATTCCCTACGGTGATCGATTCATCTATCGCTCATCGACGCTTCCTCTCATCCTTTTCTTTTAATATTCCCGCAGCATTGGCGATTCGAAAATTATCATTGGAATAATGCTCGATGGATGGATGAAGATAGATGACATCACGAGATTAGGGAAAATGCATGGATTAACCGCAATTAGGACACCGGTACTCACTTCTGCTCGTTTTGTTCGTTACCACTCTCTTCGGCCACCAACATCTCGTACTCCTCAGCTGCGAACCGGTCCCAGTCTGAGAGCTGTTTCACAGAACATGACGATCATGAGTCAACAACGAATTGCTAATACATTTCATTAGCTAGTAGTGAATTTAATCGTAATGAATTATTAACAGTAGTATACACAGTGGCCGAAATAATATGATAGGTTCACTGAGCGTCATGCCCAAAATTTCGTGGTCGAAAAATAAGGTCCACCCTAAGCAGCAGTCACTTGAAAACCACATTTGTGTTATAAAGATAAAGTGAACCTAACATATTTCGGTCACTGTAGCTATTGCAATGGCTACCTTTATTTGTTCAACTATGTGATTCTAGATGTGCCTGAACAATCAATAAACTGATTGTGCCTGAACATCATCAATAAATGCACGAATAAATGAAGTAAACAGGAATGTTTGGATTCGTACCTCGTGGCCGTCAGGATCATGCTCCCTCGCAGACGCGAATGGATCCCTCTGTTCGTGATCCAGGTACTTCTCGAGGTTGAAGAAGGTATCGAAAAATATCGAGGTCATCTTGCACTTCTTCAAATCGCTCAGAGATATCTTGCCTGGGGTGGCTGGCTTGATCATGTCCAACATCTGCGCCAAATACATCGATTCGTACAATCGCGTGCCACGATTTGAATTTTAACGGTGAATTGTTTATTAGTACCTGACAGAGACAGTCCTCGAACGGCAAGGTCTCCAGTCCGATCGCCTCCATGCGGTGCAACTGCTCGTCATAGAAGTATTCTAACTCGTACATCGACAAATAGCCGTCGCCGTCGAGATCCATGCATCTATCAACGAGATCGAAAAGTTTATTCACTTCGGTTCATATATTTTGCGAAGTTCATTGTAGTCGAATGATCTTACCTGAACCAATACTCGATCGCGGTGGGATGATTCTTGTCCTCCTCGCTCAGCAGGAACCACACGAATTCAGTGTAGCTCATCTTATCTTGGGGCTGTTGCACACCGTTCGCACTTTTCACACCTCCTCTTGTCACTGCGCCGCTGAATATTCTCGCAATCATGCGCTTCGATAGAGCTGCAATATCGAATTAACAATTTCCTAATTTATTTCTTCGTGTCTACATTCTTTGGTTCGCGAGAAATACTACGTAACAAGGTACACTCCGCGACAAAACGATAAGACACCTCTAGATTTCTAATGTTTTTCAATACTAGGGGTGTGCGAGATTCCCGAAAATATCCGAAATTTCCGAGAATCGATTGATCTTTTATCTAGCGCTTTTGACTATTGGAAAACCCTATCTTTGCATTACCAAGAAATGACAATGCGCATCCGGCACCCTTAGAATCCTAGAAACGAGAGAGTCTACCTCCTCATTATTCCTAGTAACCCTTCTATTTTATTTTTACCGCGAAGAACCGAAAGAATCTCTACAAACACGATATACGTCTCTCATCTTGCGCACACGACAATCTCGAAAGAAGTATTCAGCTCGTATTGCTCAATACAATGTATCGTTTCATGAACACAATTGAAGCTATCGAACAATTTATTTATAGACCCCGAATTATTTATTTTTAATTTTGAAGGACTGTGTTAAGTAACAGTACTCCATTGTAGACTGGTAAGGTAACTAGGTGTACTCAATAATCTTTCAAAATGAAGAATAAGTAATCGAGGGTCTTTCGAGGGAATTTTATTCGTAAATCAATCAATCGCAGTTACTACAATAAGCAATTTTATGCTGTAGGTCAAAGTGCTAACAAGAAAATAGCTGGAATAGTTCGCCGAGAAGTTTGTTCTCACCGTGGTCGTTGTGCTTGGTGAGGTCCTTCTTGTCGATGAAGAGATCGTGATCCCGATCGAGCTCCCAGAACTTGCAGTAAATTACGTAGAAGTGTTCATAGCTGAAGTATGCGGTGACTAGATTGATGTCCTCTTTGTGCTCGAGGATCGCGATCACCGACAACAAGTTGCTCCTCCTTAGCTCAGCCACGGAGATCCTTCCGCTCCAGCTTCGATTCACGCAGTAAAATATCCTGGCGATCACCTGGAGGAATCATGAAAATAAAGATAACTAGACTGTAGATCTTCGTGCAAAATAAAAATGGTTTCTGTAAATTGTAAACCGCAGGAACGCGATATTCTCAAATTCTGTTAATCTTTGCATTGTTTCAAGTTACAACCACCCATTTTTAATAACAGATACTCGGATATTGGACGCAACCGTGTTCAAAGGGAACGGTATAAATATTAATCTCCCGAGAAGTCTTCGCTATGGTTGGCCATGCATGCTGTTTCTCTCAGAGGAGATTTAATACTTTAACTACGTGGGCTGATGGATGGTAAAACACCTTTTGTTACCCTTCCGAGTATACAATTTTCAAGCTGATATATTCAATATTCAAGCTGACATGACACTGACTTTTTTAAATATAGACTGGAAAATACAAGACTTTCGTTTCTCACTGCTGTGTATGGTGTACTGGTGAAATCAAAAGGTTAAAGTACCATAATGTTGCAAAAATAGCATGACGAGTGGGTTCTGCAGACAGTGGAGAATATCTTTCCATCAGAAATGCGTATATCTTTTCAACAACGTTTTCCATCGGGTCTAAATAAATTGTGTCCCAGGAATGACCAAAGCAATGAACAATTGTAGTAGTTATACTACTGTATCTTTATAAAAAAGTTGTTTATTAAATGTTCGTGTTTCTCGGTTTATAGATTATAAACCCTTACAGTTCGGCCATATAAGTTTATTTCAAGCTAATTCTTACAGAAAATGAATTTCAGATTTAAATTCTTATAATAAGTTAATTTTAAGTTAATTTTTATAATTGTTCAGTTATTTATTATAAAAATAGAATTCTGGTATATTAAGAGCCGAGCAACACGCACATTTAATAAACAACTTTAAAAAAACTTTTATAAACAGCCCAACACAATGAACATCTCGATGACAAAATAGGGAAATCTAGATTGCTAAGAATCGCGACAGTATCTTGCATGGACAGAACGCGCCGGATAATTGTTAACTGCGGTCGTCTTGAATTATTCAAGCCTGCGATTTCTCGATGCGTAAATCACAGCTGCGTCGTTCGGATCGAATATTTTTCCTTCTGTTTCCCCGCGTTTCGCCGGCCGAGAGAGCAGCGCGCGCCTCGCAAATATTTATCGTGCTGGTACGGACCGTGTGTACGTAGCGCGAATGGAACTCAGTAGCCTCTTTCAGGAAAATTAAACCGGGATGAGTCTCGACCAGGTCCTGCACCAGCGGGATCAGATCTTCGGGCAGTATGCTGTTCCTCTGGCCCCGGGTCGTGATTCTGATAAACTTGCTGGCAGCGTCGTGGTTGGCGTTCGACATTCTGTAAACGATACAGCGATTTATTCTCGGTCTGCACCATCGAGACACGGGGACCACCAGTCGGTTTCATTTAATTGTTTACCAGTCGCTGGACCCGTTTAGGGTACAGATATAGTCGAGCGGTGAAAAATGACTCATTTTAGAGAGAGAGAGAGAGAGAGAGAGAGAGAGAGAGAGATTTTTCATTTGACAATTATTGAGATTGTAGAGGTGTTTTCATGAGAATTGATTGAATACATTTTTTGACTCCAGTATACAGGGTGAGTCACCTAACGTTGTCATCTTAAATATTTTTGTTGTTTTTAAAGATACATCAAATGCCTGGAGGACAAAGTTGAATGGTAAAATGGGGCTCATACGATACCAAAGAAATTTTTGTTTTTATATAATTTTTTTAGGGATATGAAGGTCACCTTCATTTTTTTAAATGGAATGAGGTATTTTTTAATACATATATCGATGCAGCTGGACATTCATTATAAAAAGGTACTAACCTATGTATGTCGAAAAGTTAGTAGTTGAGGAGATATTTCAAGTAAGAAAATATTGAATTTGACGAAAAAAGGCCAAGAATTTATTTGTACACCTAATACATATGACCACGTGGCGGATCAACGTGTTAACGCGTTGAATTGATGAAAGAAGAGGCGAAGAGGGAGGTTAGAACTATCGTAGGTTTTTGTTATTTTTATCTCTGTGTTTTAGAAGTTAAGGAAAGTTACAAATGGAGGAGCCAATCAGTGTAAATCCTCGAGCCGTTCGAGTCTTTTGTAACTTAGCGACTATGAAGCAGCGATACCAAGCTAAACGGGTGTGTTGGCATAAGCGTCCTTGAGGAAGTTAACGTCTTTATTACACCATATAAACGAACGGTACGGGAAAGCAATAAATTTCAGTAAAAATGGTGGAGGTTATTTATGCGTCGGCGCGATAAATAGAATGGGAGAACACGTTGGTTTATCAAGGTCCCACCGCCTTCAATCTCATCTGCCTCCCTCTCTCTCTCTCTCTCTCTCTCTCTTTCCTCGTGTCTTCTATCGTAAATATCGTAAGTCTCCTCTTGTTCTTCTTAATGAATATTGCTAAATACGTACTCTTTCCAGAAATCAAGGAAGGCGTTCATCTCGACGTAGCCGGTCTGGTCGCCCCCTGCTGCCAGGAAGAGCGGCACTTTCCAGTAAAGCGGCAGATCGCATGCCTGTAATCAGAAATCGTTCCAATTGATCCAAAAGATCTTCCGGAGAATCGTCGACTAACAACGGGAAATAATTCTGTCTTCGACATAAATATAAATGTCCCAAATTCCGGAACAGAGTGCAATGATTAAATATTGATTACTAGACCGCGGATTTTATGCATTTATCACGAAAATGAATAGGTGTAATTCGAAACAGTAAAGAGATTAAATATATTGTAATAAGTATTTACGCGGAAAATAAATTGTTACCTGGCTTCTACAGGTCGTAATTGCTGTGTAAAAATTTTATTTTGCAAAAAGATCCGCAGTCTATTGATTACATGGTGATTCTGGGAACTGGGACAAGTGATTGCTCTTTTCAAATTGAAAATTTATATTTTTTCCATGGCTGCATTTATCTTAATGCTTAAATATCGATGAGAAACGCGAATGAAATTTTCTTTCATCTAAAAAGAAGCACATAACATTCATATTTGTTAGACTTCGTTAAAATCTTCATAACGAGTCTGACTCGAATTGAGTGACTAGGTATAGAAAATTGAAAGCTCCCCTAGATCTCGGGGCTCACGTACGGAAACAATGCTTCTGGATAAGCATAAACGTACTGTCGCGTCGGATGCTGAATCTGTCTCGAACGAGTCTCCCTACCTTCCCTTGCTCCTTACCTTCGTGATCGTGTGAAATTGGGCGCGAGAGGCGCGATGGCCCGGCAGAGACTGGAATGCCGCGGTAATTTTGGCGACGGTAGCCTCCACTTGCGACAATGGCAACGGCTTCCCCCCGGGGAAATAAAATCTGCAAGCGTAAAGGTGGGTTCGTGATCAGCATTGCGCTTTGCTCAACGATCAGCTTCCCAAACACCCTCCGGCCCAAACCCCGCAATTTCCCGCAAACTCTATTGCCTCATCCTCTATTCAAATTGAAAAGCTCTCATTTTTGCAGACTCCGTCCGAACTCGTAACTTTTGCTCCGGACCAATGAATGCTTAATTTCTTCGCTTACAAACAATCCGAGTATCATACGATTACTAGACGACCACAGATTTACAATAGACTCGGTTAAAAACTTATTTAAAAAGACTGTACCGATGTGCCCATAAGTGGTCTATGTGAAAATTTACACATTATTTTAAACTAAATTCATTCGGAATTCATTTAGTGTTAACTTTTATAATCATGGGCATGTACAGGGTGAGTCACCTAACGTTACACTAGTAAATAAATCCTAATGTCTTAGTACGACAGTAATGGTGTTTTAGAATTATTTAAATTGAAATATCTCCTATGAATTACTAACTTTTCGACATACATAGGTTAGTACTTTTTTATAACGAATGTCCAGCTGCATCGACTGATGTATTAAAAAATACCTCATTCCATTTTAAAAAATGAAGGTGACCTTCATATCTCTTGAAAAAATTATATAAAAATAAAAATTTTTTTGGTATCGTATGAGCCCCATTTTACCATTAAACTTTGTCCTTCAGACATTTGATATATCTCTAGAAACAACAAAGATATTTGAGTTGGCAACGTTAGGTGACTGTAGAAAATTCAAACATAAATGCCTCATGCAAAAATTATAAGAATTCATTGTAGTGGTCCGGAACCCACCGTAATAAACAGTAGGTCCAGATGAAAATTAGGCTGAAATTAGGCGATAGTGAGAGTGGAAAAAAGGGAGAAGTAATGAATTAACTAGCCTTTCCATTTAAAAAATTGATTGCGTTAATGTAAGACGGAAAACTGAAGTGGTTATGTTTAGACTGGTTCAGTTTGTCGCAATTCCGGTGGAAAATTTTTATTTTACATCAAGATCCGCTGTGTACAAATCGTAGATAGCATTTTTATCAGCCTGGGGTGCATTCGCACAGCTATTGAACTTTGATTCAGTCATGTATCTTGTATAAAATAAATACCGATGTGTCGCTGCTGGCGTTGATTAATCAAGACTTGCAAATTAGGTCTAATTTAGGTTCAGATACGGTAGGTATTACTAACGTGCAATTCAATTATCGCGTAGTGAGGACTGTTTCTAACTTTTGAACCTGTTTGGAAACAAGGTTCTCTAGAGTCTCGTAGAGCAGTTTTCAGCAAATTTTTTCGCGGGTGCAGTGAATGGAGATTGAAGTGTTCATTTACCTCGGTATGTGTACGTTTCGGTTCGCTTTCACGTGCCTCTGTAACGTGGTGTGTGGCGGGAGGTTCTTCTGCTGTGCCTTGTCTTTCGCGTACGTCTGTAACCAACATCAAAAGACGTTCAAGAGAAACTGCATCGTCCAGGCGACGCGAGTGCAAAGACGCAGGCTCGCATTGCTCATATCCAGAGGCCGATTAACTCGACACAACTGGATAATCTCTCGATCATGAATGATCGCGCGCGGACGCGCTGCAACAATTGAAACGATCATAAAAATAACTAGTGTCTGTGTGTCACGTCGACGATAAAACATCATAGGCTAATCGAATGCGAACGCAATCGATTCCTAGAGCTTTCTCCGGGTAACTGCTGAAAGGTTTTATGCGAACCGCGAGCAATTATCTAAAATGTTGTGTCATTCGTAACTTATTGCATAACGAAATGCAATGCGAGTGCTCGTAATCGGACTGCGAATCTTCCTGCGAGTTGTATGCGTCATGAATAGACTGCGAATGTTATATTATTATACGGAAAAATAGGTACGTACAATATAAAGCAGTGAACATATTCAAAAGATTTAAGAACATCAGTGTGTTAGTTCCAGTTTAGTAAATACTGCGATATGCTTAACCTTGTCGTAACATTTTCTATACAGTGAAAAATGTCGTATAAGAGAAAAGAGAAAATTTATATATTTTCTATGGCTACATTTATTTAAATAACAAGACTTTTATTTGAGCGTGTTCCAAGCGCATAAAAAAACTCCGTCTTTTCGGCGACCGCCAGCTTGCGTCAGATCTATTCTTTCGAAGAATAAACCGCAAAGATGCTAATGTCGTGGGTCTTATCTTATCAGGTAGGACACTATGAATGTGTTTCCTTATGCTTTATACTATTGTCGGAACGTTACACAATTTCAGCGAAGGATAGCAAAGGATTTCAGAAAAGGAACATCCCTTTATTCTCTCGATGTAACGTCACGCAATTTCAGCGATGACTGAAGTGTACAATCGGAAGTGTTCACGGGTCTCTCATCAGATAAGGGACAGACATTCCTTTATTCTGTAATCGCAACATTTCAGCCACGGCTGAGGGACCAAATTAAGGACAAAGAAGAATCTCAAGGTAACCCACGCTTTCGGAAAGTAAACTATAAAATGCAAAGTTGCTAATATAACGAGCCTCACCCTATCAAGTAGCGGATCATGAACACTCCCGTATCCTCTCGATGTAACGTCACACAATTTCAGCGAAGGATAAAGGAATCCGAGGATATTAGGTTAGTGAGGGATCGACGGGGGTTTTCGCGTGAAGGGAGGATCGATCACGGTGTGCTCGAGCTGTTTGCGCTGCTCGCAGAATCGTAGGCTCTGTTATGAGGCCGGCGTTCCTTGTTCTAGGTGTCGGCGCGCCAAGGACACGGCATCCTGTTACGCGACGCAGCCGCGAAGGATCCGAAGAATGCAAAGGGGCCGGCCGAGCGCGGCTAATGCATCGCCGCGCCTTGGACCATGTGACTCTGGTTACATCATAACCAACTATGCTCACTACACTCGCTGTACCGCGAGGAAATCTGTCCACGTGTTAATTGTCGCCGCTCGACGCGCAACGATACCTGGTCGAGCGAAAACGATCGTTGCTCGAGTCCGCGCGCCGATCAACGAGCGTCGATCTATGCGTGATCGTTCACGATCGGCAAAACATCGGCAAAACGATCATACGAATCGATCCGTTGTTGTACGATTTTTTTCGCAATGATTAATATTTGTTTGCTCGTCTTTGTTAATCTCCTGGACGAGAGACAAAATTTATTTTCAGCTTCGGCCAGGTTAATGTTACATGGTCGTTCGCGATCGATAAACGGCAAATCTTTTTGCGAATCGGCTCTCGGATGGTCCTTGCAACTAGAAATGCCGTGAGCTGCTACTTTTGGTGATTTTCCACTGCGATTTGTGATTTGTGAAAACAAAGTTGCGAGACACATTGTATAAAACGAAGGAACGATAACAACGAGGAATAATTAATCAGGGTGTGAACGAGGTTCAAATCACGATCGCGATCGTGATTCTATTCTGCGATCACTGCGATAAATCGCAAACTTGGAAAGTAGAGGACATCCTCCAATTTAATTGCAAAATGAGCCAAGCTCGATTCGATTGAATGAAGCGGATCGATCATTGACTTAATTAAACAGCGTTCTGCCGGCAACGCTATACGAATAAATGGTAGAATAAGTGCGGTGAGAGAGCTGGCAGGAAGTCGAATCTTCATGGCAACCGAAACGAATCTGTCGCTGGCCGTGCATACCAATTAACATCGAGTGGTTGAATGATTAAGAAGACAATCTACCGGTGCAGTGCTTTATCGGGAGCGATCGATAGCGCTGGATTCGAAGATTCTCCGCGAGAATGTTGTTTCTAGACAAAAGATACTGCCGGCGGTCTCAATCTTCGGGCTGTCCGTTAAAAGACTGCAATTTCTGGAGAAAGGTGTATATGTATACCTACGATTCCAATCTCTTGCCAGAAACGAGCCACGGTGGAAACGGGTGTACGAGTACGAGTCTCGAGCGACAGGAATAGAAACCGCGGCGCGGGTAAAACGCGGGTAGCCGATATTAAGAGGAGAAACTCCTGGGCGATAATAAAAATAGCGTCGCGACTACTTCGAGAGCTTCCATTTCGGGAGGAAAATCAATAATGCATTCCATTCCGCCATCTGCGAAATAAGCCAATGCCCCGAACCAAAGCCATTGACCGACGACCAACGAGGAAAAACCGGGGATCGAACAGATCAGCTTGAACTTACTAAACGAATCGCCGCGGCCACTGGCCAATATCGAGATTTATCGAGCGATATCCCAACGATATCGCGAGCAATTTTCTTACGAATATCGACGAGAACAAGTACGTCTTCCTATCGTGATCCGGAAGTCGCTGGTTTAACGATCGATTCCCCCGGTAAAATTAGCTTCGCTTGCAATCACCTTTTTACTGCGAGTTTTATGAAAAGGCTGGATTCATGGCGATTCTTTATGGTCCGGCTTATTACGGCAATTCTTATTATGTATACTGTTGCAATAAACGATATTGCTGCGTTTTTGACATCGTATAAATGTACCGATGTGCATTAAAACAGCTTAGTGTCTCGACGAATTTCAACATTTTTTTTAACTATGTTCGAGAAGAGTTAGAGGACAATAACGGCGAGAGCTCACGGAAGCTCTGCGAACCTGGTTTCCGTGGAACTGTGAAATATCTTTCAACCTTTCAGCTCTGATCAAGCGAAATTAAACTAGAAGTCGAGATCCAATTAAATGGGAAAAACTTCCCTGTAACTTGACTTTAATCTGTGAACACACTGTTTGCGCGAAGATATAGGGTGTCCACAAATATCCTGGGTGATTATAAATAGGTATGGAGTCACTGTCTATGGTCGTACGAAGATGAAATTTGTGTCGTTGGTAAGAGGAACTCGAAAAATTCATGCTCACCTCGTTACCTCTACATGTTCATTCTACGATTTTAAAATTGAAGTAGGTGTAAACAGAAATTAAGTCAATGTAATTTTTGCGTTATCGTCAAGAAAGAACCGTTACATAGTGCTTGTTAGTTCAACATTATATGGAATTCATTTAATGTTAATATCCTTTTCCTTGAAATATCTCGAAACAAGAAATACATGACCACTTTCATATAATTGTGGGCACAATTAATTCATACGGAAATAAACTAATAAAATTGAGCAGCGCACAGGGATTAATAAATAAAATAAATTGCGATTAATTACTGACAGCAAGTCGCACGATTCTAAGAACATGATCGGCCTAGGTTTCGCCCAACAGTTGCAGAACCGCGTTGGCGAACGGGAAAATCGATGCGATCGAGAAACAATGGGGATCGAGAAGAGGTGGCTCCTTATCGATCGGTATTATCGCGCGGATTACGAAACCGCGGATCGGATCGGCTCGTATCGAATTTGCGCGGCGTGACATTGGAATAGATTGCAGGCGAGCAGCGAGGACCAGGCCTTGCAATTATTGTGGCCTCTGTTTGGCACGGTCCGCTGCGTGACACACGGGATACCGTCAATCAGCGTTCCAATTGACATTGCGAATTCGGCTGTGCCTCTGATCGAATTCGCTCTGCCAACCGGCCAAGGGCTCGCTCCTCGCGATCATACTAAATTCTTGACCTTTCGACGGTGCTTCCGCGTCTTCGCTCTCGTTCCGGATCGTGACGAACGCCTCCGAGATCCGACGATTTCGCAAAGCTTGCTAATTAATAGACTGTGGATCATCCTACGAGACACGTATGTGTCCACGATTATGAATAGACAGCGGACCTTTATATGCAACATAAAAATTGTCATATCTAAATTGCAATAAACTGCAGTGAAATAGAAATTTATTTTCTTAATATGTGTTTAATAGGTTGAAAATAGTATAATGGTCATTCTTCATTTCTGTCGTAAATGCATAAAATCCGCTGTCTAATGTACGCAGTCATTAAATAGTAGACTGCGGATTTTTATGCATTTATGGGTTCCAAAAATGTTCAAGAACTACCGGAATATTTCGATTTATTTCAGACTAATAAAACCTACTAATTTGTATTTGCTGGTTTTTGCCTACGAGAATCACAAATCGCATAAACATCCGCAGTCTATTAAATACAACGATGCCCTAAGTTGCTTCGACATTGTATTATTTTCTATGTTTTTCGCGGGATTTAACGCGGTCTGGAAGAAAGACAATAAAACGGGGGATAAGCCGGCCCGTAAAGGAGTAATAGAATTTCGCGCAGCTAAGTAACGAGCCTAGGTTCGGCAGCGAGAAGGCAGCGGGAGCGTAAAACGCGAATGGAACAATTGAAACAACAGAATTCCCTGGATAGGAGGACGGCCCGGCCCGGCCACCGGGAACCGAGAAACTCGCGGATATTTATGGATGCAACGAGTGCAGATGCAGAAGCTGCATCGATTCCATTCCTACGCTCGAGACCACCTCTCGCGTTGCCGATGAAACGTGAATAAAACGGAGCACGCTCGATGCACGAGGGTTCACCGCTACGACCGTTTACCAATGAAAAATTACGCGTCTCGCGCGAGAGTCTCGATGACTATCATCGCCCGTTTTCCTCGCTTCAGCATTGCCATGCCGGTCGCGCGTTCGACGCCTTTGTCGACCGTCAACCGATCCTCGAGAACCTCCTCCGATTCTTGATCTTCCTCCGTCTACACTCTCGATCAATTATTTCACCCAACTACAAATATCTTCGTTCCTTCTGCCTCCCTTGTGCTCCAGTTTTCTTCTTTGACAAAAGCTTCAATGGCCTTCGCCTTTTGTTGGTTCGCGCGTCAAGGCCTTCGACATTTTTCATTTGCCACCCTCTTCAGTTTTTACGCTCGTCCCGCGATGAAAGCTTCGACGACGTTCGTTCTTCGCAGTTTTCAGCTACCCCAGCCGTTTTCCATTTGCCCTGCTCGTCGACCAGATTCGCTCTGTCCGGTCTTCAGCTACCAAATTTTTCGGTGTTTTCCGTTTGGTATCCTCTTTGTCGTTTTCGTCAAACTGCTTCTTTGATAGAAACATCGATAAAGTTCGTTCTTCGCAGTATATTCCGCTATCATGTTTGCAGATACACCGTATATTGTGCATATTTGAAAGGTGTATTTTGTACGTTCTCTCGAGATGTCACACATGTTGTGACGCAACACATAGAATGTACAAAATGCACATTTACCTGTTTCAAATACACGAAATACACAAACATGCACCGTGTCTCACATCGTTTTGTCCAGCACTGTATTCCTGATTTACTACTCTCTTCATCATTTTCGCTGGAGCTTTTTCAAGCAAAAGTTTTAGGGATCCTGGTTCAAACAGTCCAAGTTAGATATTTCTCGTGCGGTACTCTCTCCAGAATGTTTACTGCAATTTCTTTAATAAGGGCTTTGCTATCTCCATTCTTTTTAGTCACTTCTCGTCTGCGAGCCTATTCATAACTTTCGCTGCCTTGACAAAAGCTTCGACGGTTCTCATTCTCTGTAGCTTCTACCGACCAAATACTTATACTCTTCTGATATTTCTAATTTCTTACCGCCCCGTCTCTGACAGAAGTTTCAACGACCCTTTCTGCTCATTCTTCCATATCTTTTGGCTCCTCCGCAGCCTTCGGATACCAAGTTCTCAGACATTTCTGCTTGTTGTGATAAAGATAAGAATAGGTAGAGACTTACAGAAAGAGGAAAGACGTAGTTCCGCGTGAAAGGAGCCCGAGCATCAATTAAGTTAATCGAGGGGGATAAAATGGAGGAGCAGAGACAGTGTTGTTGCTTGCCGGCCGCTGACTCACGCTTGGTTTTCGTCGCGATTAATGTTATTCGACCTCGAGGAGAGAAATAAAGGGACCCCGAGGACCGCCGTGACCATACGTGGAACGATCTACGGGGTTCGCTCTATCGTCACACTCGGATTAAACGACACGCGATCCCATGGCGTAACATAATACCTTTCAAAACATCGTGCCTAAACGTGCATCACACGATAGATTCAAACGCGTACACTGAACCTTGCGATGTACAACCTAGCTGCTCTTAACACTAGGTCTACGGAGCTCTGGAAATACCTGTTCCACATTATTTTATAAACATAACAAGCATGTAACTGTTTCCTTGATCTCGATCGACAATTTCTTAATAACGAATAATAATGATTTCAGCGCACTGGTCCGATCTGATGCTACTACTTAGCTTCTGTAGCTCGCGCGTATTCAAATCGTGAATTCGCGGATGGCTAGCGGCGATCGGCGCGGCGCATCGTCATCCACGTTCTTAGTATCGTTAATTAAGATTCCCGTTCGAAGCTGAGCCGTCGATTCCCATAACGGAGATCGTGTTTGATCGGGGGACGTGAGATCGACTCGGATCCCGCGCCGGGAAAATAGGAAAATGTGTTTCGTGGCGCCCTTGGGGTTAACGGCGAGAAACCGTTCTCGCGGCATATCTGCGTCGACTGACTCATTGTGGTCGTTCCATATTGGACACCGTGCTAGATTTTAAAAGGCCGTCGACTGTGTCGCCTTGGAACGCGGCTCTGTCGCCGCTTATGGTTGAAAAAGCGGATCGAGGAGGAAAGTTCGCGACGCGACGTGCTGCTCCGCGCCGATAGAACCAGGAAGAGACAAGAACTCGCGGTAAATTACTTGAAAACAACGGGGAAACGTCGGGCTCCCGGGAAAACTTTCGATTGCGATCGCATAATGACGAGCACACTTTCGAATCTGACAAAAGCCGGCGAGCAACATCGTTAAATCGTTTCAAATCTTTTGGCTCGTCTCATCAAAATTATATCGGTTCTAAATAAACGCAATCTTGTCATTTTTATAAGACAAAGTGGAGTAAGTGTGCAGACTGGTTTTTGTAAAGTTGGATTTTAAACTTATGTATTTTCAGTTTGGTCTTCGCACAGTTTTTACTGGTGAATTAATATTACGTAGGATTCTAATAATTCTTGAAAATTTTTTCATTTTGGTAGGATATTGTACAAAATGTGTCAACTATTCTGCACTTTCCCCCGAAAATGGGGCAAGAGCGTAACTTATTGTTGGAATTAAAAATGCTTTCAAACCTTGTTCCATATGCAACGGGGCACGAGCAGAATTATTAACAAGCCTGCTGTAAAATGTTTTTTATTGCATTAAGCTATACACCGCTGTAATATAACATTGCTGTAAATTATTTTTTGAAAGCCTGGCTTCCTCAAAAGTATTTTTGAGGAACGATCTTGTCAGGTAGATTTCTGTTGAATTTCTCTGTCAACGGAACTTGTAACGGATCGAATGTTAAAAATTCTTTATCCAACTGACTCGTTAGATTCGATTGTCGGTACAGTGAAATTCAATATGAAATTGAGAACCGTTCGTGTATGAAGCAGAGTATCGATCAAACTTTCGGTAGACCGAGCCCTGTTAAACCGCAGAACCTCATTAACAAGTTCAAAGCAGATCTCGGTTTTACTATTTATTTAATAGACTTTCATGTGCCGAATTATAGAGACTGCAGCTCGACAATTTCTTTGACCTTTAACCCTTTCGTCTGTAAAGGTGACTATAGTCGCCGGAACGTCCAGTGCTCGTGCCCTAAACGCGACTCTGATCACCCGTCGACATTTCGCTTTAATTAACTGCCTTGCTCCAGTATACTACTAAAATGCGGTCATTCCGGCATTTATTTCCTCGTACATTAATTCGGAACAGTTTGGATAAAAATAATCCTGACACGCCAACTGCAAAACCAAAGTGTTAACGGCTGTATTTGTAGCAAAAATTAATGAATTTTTTGAAGAAGATTTGAAGAAGAATTAAACATCTATGCACGTCTTGTATCTTGCAATAAATGCAAACAACAAATTTTCATACGCAAATCCGATCACGCTGCGAGTAAATAGGGAGCGTGACCAAGTTTCCCGAAGCGTGAGAGCAAGCGGAAACCGAGCGCGCGAGTCCGAGCAGAAGAACCCGATTTTGTCCGATCGAATTGGGAGGCAAACGACGGAACAAATCGATGGCAAACGTAGAAAGTAATCTGGAGTTAGAAGGACCGGTGAATGCACTCGGCGGAACACCCGCAGCTATGTACGTCGAGGAGAAACGTGGCGCGATAATGCCTTTTGGCAGCCACGCGTCTCCCGGTATATTCTTCTACTTTCTGGCCGGGGTCCAGAGCCACTTCGAAACTAGCCACGAAGTTCCTTTCTTAAACGGTCGATCGCCGAATCCGCTATTCCTGCTATTCATGAAAACGGCCCCTGCTAGCGAGTTGCATGACGCGACACTTCCTCGAGGGCGTCTCCGCACCACTGTTTTCTACAATTTAGTCTGAGGGCAAGCAGGCCAACGAGCGCCCTTTCGAAACCTCTAGATTGTCCTAAAGGACAGTCGGTGCTCTTTGCTTTTTTGCCACATGACAGCAAGAGACTGCGGATCTTTACGCAAAATAAAAATGTTGCGCATTAACCCCTTGCCCTACGATTTATTTTACGGTTTCAGTGATTAGAACTTTTATGTAGTTAATTGCATCAAAGCACCGGCTCTGTTTCTGCACTTTTTTACCTTTTTTTTTTGAAGATCCTATTATGTCCCTCTTCTGAATGATTCTAGTATTTCCAAATTTGTCAACCGTCCATATTCTTTTGCATTCGGTCTACTCAATTTTTATCATAAATCCATAAAATCCACAGTCTAATCTCAACAATCATGGTACCTGGATAGATCGCGAAACCATCAGAGTATTTAGACACTAGACGGTTGGAGGAAAATTTCTGTTACTCGTCACGAGCCTGTCCTCATTGACACGCAGAAGAGTGTTTCACAGCCGCTGCGTCAAACAGCAATAAATTGATCGCTCCGGGTGACTCACATCAGTATTTCGATTGACAAAACGGAATTGATACAGATTGGCGCTAATGAGTACACATTGAATCGTTCTCTATTTGGAAGCGGCTGATGGTAAAAGGGGACAAAAAGAGCGAAGATTCGAGGAAGATCGTCCCCGGATGCTGTTCGAGTAGGTTCCGAGGAGGGCGAGGAAGCTGAAACGACCTCTACGCGAGAAGATCTTGAACTCGTTTCGGGACAAAAGTACAGGAGTCCGACCAGTCGGGACATCCTCCCTGGGAAGAGGAATTTGGACGTGGCCCAAGAAGGCCCGACATACGCCACCCAGAGAGGCAAGAACACGCGCGAGAGGCAAGAACATGCGAGGCGACACGTCTCCTTCCCGATCATGCTCGAGAGAGCCACGTCCCCGGCCGAATTAGACGCCCCTTCTCCATGAAAAGCGCGAAGTCCGCTTCGATTTTCCTCTCGCACACGCGTACTGTCCCTCGATTTTCCCGCTAGACGCCGCCGTCAACCCTAAACGGATCCTGGGAGACTCAGCACGAACGCTATAGCCTCCTCGCTAAGCGTATATTCAACCAACTTCGATTTTTAACAACGAGCCTGACTTGTCACCAAGATTTTAAATACGGTTTACCGATCAGCAATGCCAATTAAAATCGAAATATAATTCTATTAGTTTCAAATAACTCGATTTTTTGCTCTGTCGTGTTAATTACGCGTATAATCGAGCAGTATCGAAGATGTATAGAGCAATCCCCTTTTTTCCTAAGATGTTCGAGTACTCGGTGTGGAACTACACCTGGCAGAGATCCTAGTCGGAGGATAATTGAGGCTTCCTTCTCTCGGCATATATAATTAGGAACGCTGGCTGCGTTTAATTGCCACTCGGGCCGGACTTGTCGTTGGACACTGTACACCGATCGATAATGCGATTACGTCGAATCGAACCTGCAATTTAAAGCTGCGACGAGCGTCCAGTTTCTCCTGGCGACAGAGGAAACGTGACTTCCAAAGAAAATGGAAGAAAAGGTTGGGGTATGATTCCGACTTGATGGTGGACGGTCAACAATTTTTTAGATTGCATCGGGAACAATCGATCTTCCACTTAAAATTTGTAAAATTGGATTTAAAAACCATATACCGATGTTCCTAACTAAATACCTTAACATAGCATAAGTATAGATTTTTTCTGTTCAAGTAAAGTTAATCAGAAATTGTGGAAGACTAGGTTTAATAAGAACAATGATCTCGTGGTGCACGAGAAGTTAAGGGTCGGATGGCAACTTATGCGAAGAAGTAATATTTTTCTGTTCTTCCAGCGTGTAACAAATTCATATATGATTCAGCTTCTCGAAGAAAGAATATCCTCTATATCAGGGGGTGATAACAAGATCTAGAGAAGCCAGAGACGTCAAAAGGATCAAGAGAATGTGCTAACAACAGTCTCCACACGTTCAAGAATCTCCATCGATTAAATCGTACAATTCCACCACCTCAAGTACAAATCACCCAATTTACCTGAGCCTTGTTCTGAACTTCGTGGCCGGTCCTCCACGTGTTGATAGCGGGCTGTCTGGGTCCCCTTTTGTCCAGCAGCAATTCGCTGGGGCACTTCTCGAAGATGAGCACTCTCTCGGCGACCGAACCTCTAGTCAAAAATGGTCTGATAGGATTGTTCCCGGTCCCGGTCGCCGCTGCTGCTCTGATATGTTGTTTCTGTTGCGTGGTCAACTCCGGATGAGGCACTTGCTCGATCCTGGGCCGGGGTGTATTAATCCTAGGCCCCCACCTAGAAGTGACTGGGTCCTTGTCCTCTTTCCCAGGCTCCTTGTCCTTTTTAATCTCCGTCTCGAACTTCGACCTGGTGGTCGAGACCAGTTGCTCCGTTGCGTTGAACGAAGGCGCGTTGTTGCTCTTCTGCTCCTCCAGCCTTTGCTGAGTCGCAGGATTCTGTTGGGCAGCTCTGTACCTTACTTTCGCGTAATGCACCACGGACATGTTCGACAGCTCGTCCTTGCTGAGAGTCTTGGCGTCGGTAGCAGCGGTCGAGTTAGCTGCGGGCGACGCTGAGACCACATTGTTCACCATCGCCGCGGAAGCAGGCACCAGGCCGCTCCCGTGATGGTTGTGTCCGATTATAATCGGCTTCACCGGCTCCACCTTTGGCTTCTCCCGCTTGATCGCCGGCTTCTGCCTCGTCAGAGGCACGGTCCTCTCCGCGGGCTCTTCGGTGATCACAGAACCAGTCTTCAGCGCGTTGATCAACCTCTCCTCTTCCCTAGCGACCTCGTCCAGGTACACGCTGGAATTAGACCCGCTGCTCCTCTTCTCCTCTTTCGCCAACGGCTTCACCTCCAACTGAGTCCTCCCTGCTGACACATCCGTCGCTCTCTTACTCTCGTTCAACTTGTTCTTCAACGGCCACGTGGTCAAGCCCGAATTCACCGTATTCGAAGCGTTCTCCAAGCTCGGAGAGGTCGGCGACGTGATCACCGTGCTCGCCGGCCTCTTCTGCTGGACGATCTTCGTCGGCGTCAAGTCCGCCGGGAACGTAGTCTCGATAGTCTCCAGGAACACTTCCCTGTGATGAGATCCAGGTGGTGTCTTCGTAGACACCTGCGGCTTCACGATCTGCGACGGTTTGTTCGCGAAAGGCGAAGTCGGCGAGAGTAGGGCATTCTGTTTCCCTTTTGTTTGGCCAGCAACGTTACTGTTCTTCAACGGGGAGGTCTGCTGGTGCTGTTGATTCTGTTGCTGTTGCGTGGAATTCCTCTCGAACTTTTGCAACGCGAACTGTATGGAAGAGGGCAGGGACTTGGACGGGGATCTCTGTCTAGACGCGGCTATCCTAGCCTTGTCCTCCACCACGAAGTTGTTCACTAGTTTCTCCAGGTTCCCGTTGTCCAGGTTCGGCGATTGCGCTAGGATTTCGACCGTCGTGTTAGCCGCGGACATAGCCGTGGGGGATGTTTTCCCGGGACTGATGGTGGGATTGGTCGGGGTGAGCGCGGTCCCGAACTTGTCCGCGGCGGTCGCATTGCTGTGGCAGTTCAGGATCTCGGTGGGGGCTAGGCCCCGGCTTTTCCACGTTTGATAGATCGCTTCGGCGTGGTCGCTGATCTGCTTCGCGATCGCCGCGATGTCCTCGTCACCGGAGCTGGACGTGTCCGAGGCGGTCGTCGGGTATTTCCGGCGCAGATCGTGCTTCGCCGTAGCTGCCATTTCCGGCTCCGATTGCAGCCGCTGCTCCCGCAGCTGGGGATGGTGCTCCAGCAGGAAGCTGGCCACCCGGCTGCTCAACTCTGTCGTATGGTCCAGCACCAACTGCACCAGCTCCGGGCTACCCTCGACCGGAACCACGTTCACCGGGATCGCGTAACCGAAGTGCACCGCCCGGCAATCAACCTGCTCCTCTTCGGGCCGGCTCTCGTTGATCAGACACGCGTTCAGGTCTGGACAGTGGACCGCCCGAGCCGGCCGAGGATCGACAGTCACCGGCACGAACAGGTCGCGTCGGGTCGCGCAGACCCGGCGCTCAATCGTCTCGATCTCTACCCCCAGAACACTCGTAACCGACAAACCACCAACCGACCTCGACGACGACACCACCACCGGCCTCCTCGACGACGTTGCTTCCGTTATCAACGGACTCGCCACTCCTGGCATATCTCAGGCCAATCGGCCCAAGAAACCCATCCCCCTAGACCCACACACGGACACGGCTTCCGTCCATGCGACCCTACTGGCAAAGCGTCCTGCCTGTCTCCCCATTGTCCTCTTTGGTAGGCTCTTCGAGGTTGATCAAGTCTCCTCCTGGTTGATCCTAGAGTCCATTCAATCCTCGAGAAGACATTGATTTTTTCGGAAAGAAGAACGATTGTCTTATAGATGGAGATTCACTTGCTTTTACACTAGCTTGCACACTGGCTTCTATTGATTTGTACAGGTTTCCTTTTGTACTGTTTTCTACACTATTTAGATGTTTCCTGACGACGCTGAGAAAGTAGCTCATTTGTTGTTAGACATTGTGTTCGAGGTTGGAGGTTTTACAGACGATGATCGAGAACTACATCTCTGCGTTCAGCTGCCGAGGATCAAGTGTGATCTGAAAGAAGATAAATATAAATTAGTATTTGTCCCGGCCAGGCTGACCTGTGGTCGTGTATTTTCGGACCGTGATACGTGCTCTGAGCTGGTCGGCGCGCTAGTGCGAAGCTTGCGTTAGGGATTGTTGATCTTTTGCTTTTGCCCTTTGTCACCAGGATTGGCCTACGCGATGATTGTCTATGCCATAGCTTCCCAACCTTTAAGGTTGCTCACCATATTCTTTAGAAAGTTTTCTTGCTCGGTTGCAAGTGCGATTTTTCAATCTTGGAAAGTTCGGTCGAACGCAAGAATAGAAAGCGAAATTTTAACATCACCCAGATCTCCACGATGCATACCGTTCCGAGACCAACACTAACAATTTAGCTGTTCAGGTTTTAACTGAGAGATCTGTGTAACTCTTGAACCAATGAATTTCGTTATCTTGCTACTGATCGAATATATCGAGAATATATTATTATTTCTTTCGAAAGTGATACTGTTGCTTAATTCGTTTGATCGAACATGATTCACTGGGATATTGAAAATTGTTCGCCACATTTTAGAAAGTTAGCAAATTGTAGGTCGTTGGTTGCACATTATTTTTTCATCAATTTTCATTTTGGACCACAGTGCGACGACCACGTTGGGAAACTATGATCTACAATCTACGGCAATACGGCGTACCAGAGTCCAAAACTAGCAACTTTGCCCTCTGCTACTCCTTTGACTCTCTATATCGACAAGCTCCAAGTGACTACAGTACGTACAAAAACTTCCAAAGTTGCGTAAAAGTGGATTCCAAAGTTGTGCGAAAGTGGATGCCAAAGTTGTATGAATGCAGACGTCTAAGTTGTACAAGATCGACTGCTTATTTGAAGGGTATTAATAACTATACATTACGTGTACGAGCGACGCAACGTCTATTGTAGCGATAATTCTCACGTAGTCAGTGATAACGTATCGCTAATTAATTGACAGACGCGTACCGGGTAATCCGCAGAATTACCGAAAGCAAAAGTAAGCACTATTTATGGTATTCTAGTCTAGAAAAGAGTCACTATTGTAACAGTCTAAGTAGAATGTTATTTCTTGCCTCGATCATTTAAAAAGTAGAGTTTCGGTGACAAATCAAATATTGACTTTTGTTAATCTTCCTACGATGTACAAATTGTACCTACTCGATTTAGCTATAAATGCATAAAGTGCATGAAACGGTTCTCCAAATGAATAAACCGAGCACGAATGAATCGTGTTCATTCGTTATTTTCATTCGAAGAAGATTTCATGGGTTCGCGATGAAAACCGGGAAGGTTGTCTCTCGGTATCTCGTTCTAGACTGGAATACCCCTCGAGTAGTGTCTAATAGGCTTTGTCCGAGCGAAAAAGCGACATGGTACCGGTACTTTCACCCTGCATTGCAGCGCGTATGCAAATGCACGCATGCGAGCGCAGACGTGCGTGCGCCGCGCGCCGCTTCGATCGTGCTCGAATCGCTGGAAGCCGCGCACGTTTCACGTTCCTCACGTTTCTCTCCTTCCGTTCTCTTACTCTCCTTCTCTTTGTTTCGGCTCCTCTCCTTCTCGGGGGACCCACGGAAAAAAATTCGTATGCCGAGACGGTCGAGCTTTCTTTGTCTTTGGACGAGGATCGTTTGGCAACGTGTACGCCAAAGCACTTGTCCCGATGATTCTTCAAATCCCGCGCATTCTGACTTTCAAGTCACTGACTCTCCTCGCATAAAGAATCCCAGATTCTTGATCCACCGGCTTGGCGATCTACCGATAAGGATCTCGATTTGTACCAGGAACTGCATTCAGAATGCACCGGAGAGCTGCACTCTAGCAACACTTCTGCACTAGGAGCCGGCCTCAACGTTGTCCATTAAGCCGCCAACCAGGCCATCGATTAATTACTTTGGAAACAGGGCGATTGAAAAAGGCAGTCTCAGGATCGGTTCGGCTAAATGTAATTTGATTGCGCGGTAGTGATTCTGTGGGCTTTTTAACGCTCCCGGCTTTTAATAGATAAACGCGGTCACGGAGATTTTAGCGAACGATCCGCTAAAAAAAGTGTGGATAAATATTTCACAGAACATTTACTTCTCTTCGACAAAATGGTAATTAATAGACTGCGGATTTTTGTGCAAAATAAAAATTGTCTGCATCGATTACAATCCAAGGGAACCAAATAAATTCTTCTCTTCTTTTAATTATCTCATTAAGCTGAAACTAATATACCGATTTCCTTAAATCTTTTTAATACCCCCACTGCTTTAAATTGTACGTTTCTATTTTTGTCAAAGATGCATAAAATCCGCAGTCCAGTAATTAAAGAATACAAGCTTCCAGCTTGATTTTATTCATTTATTTTGATTAGATATACAATTTCAAGGAGGTGGAAACTGAAAGTCGTCGAAGTAGTAGCCGTTTTGAAATCGTCATCATCATCGTGAAAAGTAGTCCGAAATTTTGTACATAAAAGTTTGTTGTACGAGCGTACACATCAAAGTGAACGTGCTATCATAAAATAAAAATGAACGATAAAATCTACAGTGCAGGGGATAAAATTCTCATTTGATTTTCCTTCTGATCAAATGGCATCTACCAGTCTCGATGATAGTCAATGAAAACTACAGTGATTAAAATCTAGAATCAGCTGCTTTTAATTGACCGAATAGTTACACCACATTGAATCGGTCTCCACAACACAGCTAATAAATTCGACAGTGACTCTGCTCCCTATCTGATTCCCAGAGACATTCCCAACGAGTTGCAACGACGAATTGCAACAGTTTGCCGAAGCCGTTTCTCCTAGACACATAACTGTCTGTCGTAAGATAAATTTTATTGGGAGATCTGATACGATTGCATGGCTGTATAAACGTAGAACGAAATAAGGTCGAAAAGATTAACTATATTTTGTTGCAGTTTGTGTTGGTTCGAAACTGACGTAGACTCTGTGAGTCAGGAAAACTATTTATAATTCTAGAGAGATCTACAGAAGGGGGGCAGGGAGGGGGGCTATTCTACGAGCGTTTCGTCGGCAATTCTGACGATTTATGAATCACTACCACCATAGAAAAGATCAATAGCGTTCCCGAACTTCCTGGATCGATTGTTCACCGGAAAACGTCTTTCATTGTCCCCGTACGAAATTCTTTCTGTCGATCACAGACAGAGGATAAAGACTTACACAGAGACCGTAGCATTTGTGTGGACAGCAATCTTTACAACTATGTTTTCCTTCCGACAACTTAGCATATTTATTCACAGTTACTCACAGAATGTTGAACAAAATAGAAATTCTTCCGCGGAAAATTCTTCGAATCTGCACAAATCACGCTATCTCTATAAGGACGCTGCAGATTAATACTTTGATAGAAACATCGAATCAAGTTCCCTTGCTGAAGAACGAGAAAACGCAACATTTCCACCCACGAGGAATGTACTCCTCAATTCCACAGAACTATCAAATCAAGAACGAAAGCGTCCGCCTCATACCGTGCAATTTATTCCGTAGCTATCATCCGCAAAGATTCCGCCCTCGCGATTGTCTTCTTATTATGTTTCGCGCGTGTTAGGGACCGGAGGAGGGGCAGCGATACAATTTTCCGCTAGATCGTCAATCGTCGAGGTATCCTTCGAATGCACAAAGAAGTCTCATCACGCTGACACAGTATTTCGCATGCAGCCGATATTCCGGGCCAAGGGGAGGAGGTCCGATAACAGGCGAGAGATGGCGGCTTTCGAGGAAAATTCCGAGTCCTGGAACAGTTCCAGGCGTGGGTCCGGTAGAATCGTCCGACGACGACGATGCACAGTGGGCCAGGAGGCTGGCGAAAATTGACAACCCTTTAACACTCCCAAATACAAAATATTATTCATTTCAGATGATCCTGTGATAAGTAGACAGCGGATTTTATGCATTTATGACAAAAATGGGTACGTACAATTTGAAACAATGGAGGTATTATACAAAGACTTAATGCCACCAGTGTATTAGTGTGTTTCACCTTAATAAGATAATTAAAAGAAGAATGAAATTATTATTTGGCTCCTGTGTGTCTTGCAATCAATGGAAACATTTTTTATTTTGCATAAAGATACGCTGATACAGATCCCTGATGATAAGATAACATTAAACCTTGAAATAACGGTAGAATAGTTTTGGCGAGAAAAAGTGGTCCCCTAGCCCACTGTGCGATGGCTGCGTCGTCGATAACTGCTCGGAATCGGCCGTGCCTCCTGAACCGTGGCCGCGTGTGTAAGTACGCTCGCCTCGCATAACTCGGTCACGTTTGCGGTTTGCATCGTTTAGAATACGATACGGCCCACTAAAAATAGCGGCGAGCCAATATCGATACGCCGTGAAACCGTGTCAATCCCCATGGATCGACCGATTGCTCGCCAGTGCGGTGCAAGCAAGCAGTGCATAGCGTAGCAAGCCGCTGCAAACAACGAGTTTCCACGCGCAGTTTTTTCAATCCCCATGTTTCCTTGCCTTCTTACCGATTACACGGATGCTACTCGCGGTTTCTGGTTTCTGCTCGACGGAATCGCGCAATCTCTGCCAACGTTTTTACAGGATCGCAAAAACCATGCTTTCTGGAGCGGACTAGGCGCGGAACGTTAACCTGCATCGATCGCGGCTTCTTTTTCTGGTCGATTTTATCGTATTATTCGATTGTAGGATTTTTTGCAAATTTTTCGAGGGCGACGATCTTTGTATTCACCGTGAAAATGTATTGGACGAATATAGATCAGTAGAGTCTTCGCACAGTAAGCCAAACGACAGTTCTTGCAGCGAACAATGCAAAAATTAAGGGAGTGTTCTCCTTTCCAGGATTGCAAGGGTGCGGGATGCGCCTTCTCATTCGTCACAAAAATGCATTATACATTACATACTGCCGAATTTTGAATAAAAATCTTTGTCCCCCAGAAATATCGTAGAAGAGAAAAGGAAATTTATATTTTTTCGTTTGGCTACATTTATTTCAATGCTGAAATATTGATTACACACGAACTTGATTTGATGTCGTTTAACAGGTTCAAGAAGAAGAGGTTGGAAGAGAACACAGGCATACAGGAGATACGAAACGTATTTTCCTTCTAGCAAAATGATTTTGGACGACAATGAAATTTTGATGAAAACGATCGTCCAACGAGTTTGAAAGGGACTCCTGCTGGAAAAGACGGAATCAAGGAGAGACACCTGCCGGCTCACAACGATTTGTTTATCATCCTCGAAAGTGGAACGACGCTGCGGAAAGAATACTGATCTCGAGGCGTGACACCGTCGCGGCCGGTTTCACAATCCGCGGCGGGAAAGGGTGCCGTTATAAATAGTTCCTCAATGCAACGCGCGAACCAAAAGGAAGAAAAAAAGAACAGAGCCGTGGATTTCAAGGATGAGCCTACGTGTTTTCCATAGCGCGAGATACAGGCTCTCTGACGTTGATACACACCGAGGGAAAATACATACAGTTGGTGTACAAAGTATTCATACACCTTTTCTCCAGGATTAATCGTCGACACGAGAGAGAAAAATTTGATCGATCCAGGGGCAGGCAGGTTCTCGCGAGGCCCACGAGAACAACTCGTTCAAAAGGTAATTTCTAGTCGGAATACGTAATCAGCGGCCAGGTATTTTCCATACAATCGCGATTCAGCTCGCGCTCGACGCTCTCTGCAGCCGTGAACTCGCGCAACCTTGGAATTCGGTGGAAACAGTTCAAACAAGTCCACGAAGCCCCAATAAATCTCTCCGTCTCTTGCCGTGCAGGTTTTTCGCGAGCGAATCTCTCCACCAAGGGACCTTCGACATTTCCCAGTAAAACATAATTAGTCTCGGAGATTAAACGTGAGCCTAAGAACGAAAACCGCAGAATGCATCAAATAAGTAAGTTCGTAAAGACGAACGTTCTAAGACTTCCCTTTTAGGTGGTACGAGGACAATTTCGAGCAGACAAATTGGAAAATGCAGATTTCAATGGACCTAATCGAAGGCCTGAAATATTCTGTGCCCGTTCTACGAAGTAGCTAAATCAAAATCGAAGAGCATAACGCCTCGTGTTCCGATCCTGAGGACTACCAACAATTACGTACATCCATCAGACTGTCTTGTACGAAATAAGAACATTAGGTGGTAGACTCGCTTTTCCAGGATTGCTAGGGTGCGGAATGCGCCTTCTGATTTCTCGAAAATACAAAGATGAGGTACTTCAATAGTCGAAAACGCTAGATGGGAAAAACCCCATTTTTTAATTGAGTCTACTCCCTCAAAGACAATCGAAGGATTAACGCCATAAACCGTAAACCGAAGATTCTAATGGCGGAGCTCTCCGCGTTCGTATCCCGAAAGGTCTTTCCCGGCTAATTGTAAATTATCGCCTAGGATGATCGAATCGGCCCGATTCCGTCAAATTATCTCGTCCCGGTCGTTCCCGTTCTGCCAATCGCGGACTTCCGCTCATCATCTTGTCCAGCCGCAGGACGAATAGAGGAAACAAGGTGCCCGATCGATACGATTATCGATGACAAGAGACACGACACAGCGAGAGAGCAGTTTCGCGAAACTTTTCAATAAGCCCGAGACACAGGTCCGCGCAACCGAAGTTTCAGGGACTCGACTTCGGAACGACTTGAAAGCTTGCGGGGCGGACTTAAAAGTTCCGTGTATTTTCGCTCGTATAAATGGCTCGTGGAAACCAGCCGGAATAACAGGGGCGGACGGGAGAGAAGAAGCTGAACACGGGGCAGCGTGTGCAGGACTCGGCGAAAGCTTCTCTTTTCATCGGGAACACGTGCGTGGTCCTGACTTTGCTTTCTTCGACCATGCACAACGATGATAATAATAACAATGTCTTTAGCGGGCTGTACACTGTGCCATTTAAGTACTGTTAAATTTTTGTTTAAAACATTTTTTGTTTGCCTAAAAGGTGGTGACATAAATTAACGCGTACTCTGTATATCGAGGCGATACTGTATTCAGAATTTGTTTCGCGATTTCGGGGGATCAATTCTTGCGGTTTGACCGACAGCGAATCGTGAACCGGTAGTGGTTCGATCGCAACCGGAAGCGCGGAAAATAGCACGTCCCGCTAACGTCGACAGCCGTCGGCGATAACGCCGATCAACGAGTCGCGGTTTAACAAATAAGCAAAAAGTGTCGCGTGTAACGAGCCACGGTAAACGGAGCGCCGTTGTTCACGCTGGACCACTTCTGCATGCAGATTGACACGTACACTGTCCGCCAAAACTCTATCCCGTGATCAATTTATTCGAACACGCGCGAGAATCGTGCCGTTTTCGAAAGCCAAAGGACTCGCGCAGTTCTCTAGTACCTCGATTTTCGCAAAGTAAGTATGTACTCGGCAAGCTCGACGTCTAACGAGTCTGTTGCAAGCCTAATTCCCTATTGGACCGTCACGATCCCATCTACGGGACCGTCGGAACCCGAAAATTGCCGGATCAATTTTTCATCCGAACAATACCGGGTTATTTCGGGCTGGAAGTCGTCCAAACGCGATCCTGATTGCCACGAATTATGGGCCCTCGGCAGGCGATCCTTATTCGTACGTCTTCGACGTTATTTTCATCGGACGACGTTCGCGTTTCTATTCAGTCTCGGATAATGATTGGTTCACGGAATTGTTTGTCTGAACGTTGAAACGCAATTTTTCAATTCGTTTTCAAGTCATCAGAATGGAAGAACAGTAGAACGAGCATCCCCGCGATCAACTCCAGATGTTTGAAATCATGGGGATGGTGTTGCGAACAATTACTGTATTAGATACAATTTGCAAAAAAGATTCCACGAAGTCGTTACCAATGCGTGCTACTAAATGTCTTTATCGCGAGTCTGACTCGTTAAAATACGGCAAGGGGTTAAATCGAAGGTATCAGAGGCATCTGTTCAGCGGCAAGGAGATCCGACCTTTTGGTACGCAAAGAACGCAGTGGACATTATCGTTCGGTTACTATGATTGTGCGAACCGCAATTACGCGAGGTTGAGGGAGATCTCGCGAAGTCGATGCGAGAAAGCGAGTCGCGTGTTCCCTCGGTTGAAAAGTAGGAAGATTTTCGAGGCGTTCATCGGCGGCACGCGGTGGATTTCACCGGGGACAAAGAGACGAGGACCACCCCGCGCGGGCGCGCGCGCGATGACTTCCGAGGCCATTGAAATTCCCTATTGTCTGCGGCTCTTTTTGTTCGACGCCTAGGTCAAGCTATACCCTCGTGTCAGTGGGTCAAGCTATAGGCCTTCTCCTCTCTGGCGTCTCCTTCCACCGTTTGGTTCTCTCGAGCCTCCTCGTCGTCGACGACGACGCGATGAGATTTAATTCGCGGGACGCGACGTGTCTCCTCTGTGACCGTAATTTCCGCGTCTGACTCCCACGCGACGATTAGAATGAAAGATGTGTCATACGGGCCTCTGACGAGTCAAATTGCCCGACCCGCAAACAGAGAGAAAACGCTCGCTGCACTATACGAAAGCGAGGAGAAAATTCGAGAATGCTGAAGCCGCAGTAGAATCGCTTGTCCATTGGTCAGACACGCAAACGAGTGATTAATACTAGCGTCTAATAAATTCCATTTGGAATTTTCATCAGAAGCTAGAAATTGAATCGTTCATAAACCGTCTTTTCTTCAGTCAGAGATCTTCAAAACTCCTCGTTAGGATTGTAAATGTACGAATTTATGAAGGCAAAGTCACGAATTACTTTGTACACGTAATACATCGAGGAGTCGATATAAATTGCATACAACAAGAAGATCGTTCGAAGCCGACGTTCTAAGGAACAACAAACCAAAAATAAATAGTTCCGAGAGCTAACCTTAGACACTCTAAATCCAGAAAACGCCGTAAAATCTCGGAACAAGCGAGACTGGAAAAGACATGTAACCCAGAAGGGTCGGAATTAAGAAACAGAGCGGGACCCGGTAGATAAACAGATCGCGGTAAAGCAGGACCTACTGGCGGCTGAATTTAGGACTATCCTAGAAAGAAAATACTCGTGGACAGAAAAACAGGGAAAGAGGGAGAGGATATACAAGGGGTTAAGCGTGTCGGATTGGAAAAGACGAGGCAGACTTGCGCCACGAGTAAAATACGAGCGGAACGGCGATGAACGGCTTGGAAAGAGGGAGAGGCAGAGAGTCAAGTTTTCGCGCGGGTTCGGCCCGCGATGCGTGCACGAATGTGCGTGCCGTTTTGTCTGGCCTTTTTGCAAATTCCCCGGAGGGTTCCTTGGCACTCTCCCTCTCCCTCTCTCACTCTCTTTCCCTCTCATCCTCTCTGCGAGCCGATTTAATTATTCCACGAAGGTAGGCGCTTTGAGTTTTCCGGCAGCGAGGCTCGCCAACCAGCGGAAGAAGAACCCGAGCCAAAATATATTTCTGGACGGCAGAGGAGCGACTCTCGTCCCCTTTCCTTTCCCCTTTCCTTTCCCCTCTCTTTCCCTTCATTTTCCACAGCGTTTCTTTCCTTTTCTTTCATTTTCTCATCGACGATCCGCTCTTCCTGCTCACCCCTGCTCTTCATTCTTATTTCCTTTCTTTCCATTCGTTCGTCGGTTCTTTCTTTCAGCGACTGGCTTTCCGCTCGGAACCTGTTAACTCGGTAATTTCTCGAGCCTCGATGCTCGCTCGAGCATAATTCAAGTAAAAACGATTGAAAGCTTTTTGTCCCGCGTCGAGAGATACTCGCCGCGAATTTACATTTTTATGGGAATCGACGGGGGAACGGAAAACCCATTGATGTTTTGTTTCGCGGATTTCGGAATCGGTTAATCGCAGGTGGAATTGTTGGACCGGGGGGATTGTGCGATCGACGACGAAATTGGCTAAATTGAAAACGGTGATTAGTGGACTGTGGATTTTATTAGATGCACTAATTAATTCGTACCGTTTCCTCCTTGCATTTGCCGATTGATTAAAAGCAATAGAAATACTGCCGAACATCGTCCCCATCGCTTTCTGTGTATTTACTCCATCCTACGAACAATCATCGAACCTTCAATTTGGTGGATAAAAGAATTTAGCAATTATTATGTATGTATTTCTTATATATTATTTTCTTTTATGTATTTTTATGTATGTAAAGTATAATACACAGGGCGAATTACGAATCATTTTTTTCGATCGAAAATGTTTTTATCAGGTATAGCGTGGTTTCAAGACAACTTTCATGTGATTATAGCAAATTTTTCATAAACTCTTTTTTTATGATTTCTCAAGGTCACCTTCAGTTTGCGCCTACTTGTTAGAGAATTTCAAGACGAATTCGAAAACGTATCATAACATTTAAAAAATTGCTTTTTTAATTTCTTCTTATGAGTTATGGCGTTCGTATAGCTGATAGTTGCTCGCCGAGGAAAAGATTGAACGTGTCCAATAGCGAATTTCACTCTCGAGAGTAACTCGCGATAGTTTTACTCTCAGACGTACCCGTACCTTAACGACGGAAGAATCTCGCCGAAATGAATGAGGAGAATGGTGTCCCGATAAAAAGCGAGCTCTTCGTTGGATTCTATTCAGCGTTCCTCGCTATAAATACGCAAAGATCCTCGTGGTGCTGATAAGTAATGGCATGGGGGGTCTACGAGGAAACGAGGGACACGTTGTCGCGCAGGAATTTCCGCCAGGAATAGAAGATATCGTAACGCGGAAGTAGGAAGAAGAAGCCGAGGGTTCCCTTGCCTAAGGATCTCGAACACCGTGGAACGTTACCGTAGAATGTTACCGTAGAGTATCCCGAAGAACTCGTTTCGCGCACCCGTGGGACGTCCCCGCGGTCTTGAAATCCCTCGGGAGTAATAATAACGAGCGGCAAGTAGATCGCGAGGTCAGGACATTTGCTTCGATTAATAGGGGATTAGCCGGCTAACTTTGTCCGGCAACAAGAACAGCTGGTCATGAACGACGACGGACCGCAATGAGAATAGACGCCGGGGCCAGACTACTGTTCTGTCTACTCTTCTTCTCTCTTCAGCTTCGTACAAGGCAGAGAGAGGAAGTTAGAACAACAGAAGAAAAACTCGAAGACAGGAAACCACCAGAAAGGAAACATTCCGAGCACAAAGAGAAGAAAACGCTTTGTCGGCCGAAAGAGGGACGGGCTGAACAATCGAATATTCCGACGAGAAATCGAACGCGAAACCGTTCCGAAGCTGTTACCTCACGGAGACACGCTTTGTATGTATTAGCTTTCTCGATTTTCTGTTTCTCTGGTCGGAAGTGTTTTCATTTCCAATATTTATATATTTTAATATTTCTAAGAAGTGGGATATAAACTTATACGAGTCGTTATTTTTGAAAGTGGTATAAGTCCATGTTTTCATACATCGAGATATTTAAGGGTTTGCATTTGAATTAATTTAAAAAAATATTGGCAAACGTTTTAATACTAATACTAAATAATACTAAATTCTGTTGTGTGAATCTGATACTCCAGAATTTGTTTTAATTCGGTAATGAACGTGTTAAAAAGTGGAAAAGCTTCGTCTTTATTCGGCAATTCGCGAATTCTGCAACATCACCGAATAGATCGGCACGCGTCTCCCGTCGCTTGATAATTGTATCGCGTTCCCGGAGCCTGGATCATTCCTTATACCCGATAAAATACCCGACTGGCATGGTCTCGGTCGTGATTCGCGAATTACATAATGCAACTGTTGCGTCACCGTTCGGTTAAGCTTCCACGAACACGATTCAATCGGCGAGAAAGAGCACGCGATTACCTCGTTAAAAAAAAAGAGGAAGATAAAAGAGACACGCCGTTCACGTGCCAGGAACTGATTGCTTCCCTGAAAACGAGGGAGCTCGCGAGGTCGTTCGTAAAGAGAGGAACGAGAGAATCGGTATTCAATCCGAATAATTTCATTCCGATTTATTAGTGCTGACTTTCGTCGATCGCTTCCGATGACACGCTGTTTCGTCCCCCAATTTTTCTTTCCTACTCTGTGTGTGTGTGTGTGTGTGGCTTCGGTTCAATCGATCGTAATTTATTCTGTGCGTTCCATTTATATCGCACAAGCTTATTATCAGACAGCGGATTTTATCCATTCATAAGAAAAATGCGTAGATCTAATTTTATTTCATTTTATTATTGTTTGTTAAGTGCACAAAGTCTGCAGTATACTGATGAAACCAGGGACCAAAAATAACAGTTATTCCAAAATTTTGCTACGATAAAAATCATTAATAAAAAGTTGGTTATTTAAGATAATGTACACAAAATATAAAGAAAAAAATTCGAAAAACAATATGATTAAAAAATATCGATTTTTATACTTTTTGGTTACTAATAAGAGTTATTAGTGTCCACAAAATTTGATCCTCCTCGATAACTGTTATCGATGAAGAAAAAATGTATTTTTCTGAACCACGACACGCGCTGAATAGTATATTATCTAAATTATCTAAATATATTTATAAATTTCATCGAGACTGTCTCAACAAGACTGTCGTTGGAGAATCGATTGCTTTAATGTAGCATACTTAAAATTGGCAAGTCATCGATGAATTCCTTAGTCGAATCGACGTCACTTCCGCCGATCGGCAAACCGAAGTAGGTCTCGGTATCGTTGTTCTTTTCTGCATTCGCTGGGCAATTAACTCGCGTGATTAGACGTTCCGGTATGTGGGTTAGGCGATCGTCGATCGCGTTCTAAGTCCCCTGTGGTAAACGATTGCTATGCCGTTCGGTTTCTTAACGCGTGTCGTCCCGCGAACCTTCGCCCATGATATACGGCTCGGTTGTAATATACACGCGTCCCGAAAATAGTCGCGCAAATAGAGGACCGGGTCGCGGAATTCTAGCGACGCGACACGACACGCGACCAGAGTAAAACGCTCCTGGAAAATCAATCCCCCCCTGTTCGTTCGGATCCGATCGATCGCTCGAGTCCTCTTCGCCGGATTAGCTACGCAAACGATCCTTCGATCGCGGGACCTCGACGGAGAAAGTTTGCATGAAATAAAGTTTTATCGCCGCTCCATAAACGGGCTGCGGGACTTTATGCAAATTTGCACTTTTACCGACGCGCTGCCGGGAAATTTCCTGAAAGCGTCCCCCACGACGCACAGTGGTCGTTTTCTCATTGATTTAGCTGGCCAAAAGCCGATTTCAACTATTTTACCTGAAGTGTGCAATTTTGAATGTGCTTGAATATTAACTATTACAAATGACTTTCGCCAGCTAAATCAGTGGAAGACAAATCTACGAAAAATTAGAGCGATAGTGTCAAAAATAATAATGCTTTCTGCTCGAGCAATTTCTGCGGATGTTGCGACATTATTGCGTCTGGCCGTGGGGAATTATTATTAAAAGAACACCTCGCGGAATTTAGTAGTGCAAGGAAATCTAGTTCGAGAAAATCTATTTTCGAAGGCTGACATAGGTCCCTATGCAGTTTCTGTTAGTGTGTACTAACTTTGACACGTTCATTGCAAAAGGACATGTTTCAGCGCGAAGCTGTACACCTCCCTGCACAATTCTCGTTACGAAACAAATAAATTTACGAGGTACGATAAAAGCAAGATTATTGGCAAAATAGACTGCTTTTCCGTAACGGATGGGTTTATTAGACGGAAACTCTTTCAATATTTGTGGAAGCTGATTCAATTTGACGTCGCGACTCTCGTTTTCTAAGTCCCAGCTGTTGTCTGCTGAAGTAGAACAACTTCGGTCGTCTCTCAGATCGTCCTTATCGCCGACCAAACAGAGCTATCGAGCTCAAATAGCATTTAGGTGCGGCAAATAAACCGACGTTCCTTATCGAGCTCCCCGCAAGTCCCTAAATCTTCGAGAAATTATCTGTTAGTTGCATTCTCGTTGTGTTCCGGTCGCGCGACGCGATAAGCAGCCTAATGCACTCGCGACTTAGGAATGCGCTTTAAGTCGAGGAAACGAGCTGGTAGAATTCTCTGTCCAGTATAATCCTCAGAAAATGTCCGTTTTAACGGAAAGTTCGTGGACAAATGATCGTTTCTATTCAGGAGAGCGGAGACGCGATCCTGTTTGAACGTGGGCCGAGGAATTCGTGGAATCCCGAATTTATGATTTCCATCTTGGTTCCCCGAGGCGCCACCTCTTTCGAGTTTACCTAATTGAGAGGCAACGAGGTCGTGGCGGTCGTTAATTAATCCCGCGTGGGTGTATGTGTTCGGATGTTAGACGGTCTCTTCTCGCTCGTCGTTTATCATCGAACTGCTGATGACGCTTTAACGACGCACGAGCATAAAAAAAGAGTACCCGCCTTGGAAAGTCGGTCGTTTACGTAGGACAGCTTTGGATAGACGCTGGCGGGTTCAACGTGGAACGCAAAACAGTTCTTCTTTTGTAGGTTGAGCTGCTCCTTTTGTCGAAAGTCTGCTGAAGTTGCGCTCTTTAAACGTCTGTTAGAGTGTGTGTGGCTTGGACAGGGTCTTGGAGGACCTGGCAAGCCTTCTACATTAGCCTAGAGGGTCCTTAGAGGATACACTACCGTGCAGATCATCGACAGGTCCTCCGGAGAGCCCCGAAGGACTAAAAGTGCAGAATAATACTTATCGGTAGCATTGAAAGAACTTCGAGGGGCAATGTAAAGGTCGTTCGATGATTTCTGAGGAATTACAAACACCTTGCAAACGTCGTAGGAACTCCTGAAGGATCGTTAGAGCACTAATTGGATGCGAGAACCCAGCAGATCCTTTAGCCGAGTATCACTTAGGATCGTTAGGGAATAGATTGATCTACAGGTCCTCTACAGATTCTACGGCGAACTTCAGAGGACTACGAGGACGTTGGTGAGGATTTGAATGAATCATGCAATCCTTTAGCAGATCCTTTAGCAGTCATTCACAATCCCACCAGGACCTCGTAGATCCTCCAGAATCCTTTAATAGACCGCTCCGGATCTCTGAAACACAGTCTACCAGGAAGTTGCTCGATGAGAGGTATAATCCACGCGAAGGCAAGCACTAATGACAGGAATCTCAGGCCGGAAACTAGCTCCTCGAGCAATTCGTGAAATGGTAACCGACACAATTTTCTACGGAATCTAATTCGCAATCTGGGACAGGGATTACCGCATTCCGGCGACGCCTAATGCATACGGAGCGCATTAGAGTCACGGGGACGCGGAGTCGTGTATACGAATTAATTACGTGGCGCGTGACATCGGGCGAATTCGCAACGTCAATGAATACCATCGGAAAAATCGAAATCCTCTGAGAGTCACCGCAGTGACGAAACTTTTCTGCTCACGCTTATTACACAGGCTGATTCTGGGAACTGGGACAAATTACTGCTCCTTTTATTAAGTAAAAAAAGAAAAAAAATACCTAGCGGAATGAAAATATACTGTATTAGGTTGCCCGAAAAGTTTCTTCCGGAATGTGTCCTTTCAAAACAATGCGATAATCTTTATGTTAATGTTTTAGTACTACACACCTAACATTAATTTGCATTATGTGCACGAATCGAAAATCAACTTTTGGGACAACCTAATACGAATAAGATCGGTTTGATGATAAAAGGGCCAACACGAGGGGCTGACGGTGCGAAAACGTGGAAAAGAGGATCTCGCAGAGTATGCGAACAGAGTGTTCGACGGTTTTGCAGCGAGGCCTCGCCTGCGAAGGGAATTTCTCCGAGGCAGCCCGGAATCGTAAACGATGATTTACCGTCAGGGATAAATCATCTTTTTAAGGTGGTCGATGGGAGAGGAAAGTTTTCTCGCGAGAAACGGGCGATCCTTGTGCTCGCGCGTCGAAGAGCTGTGCGTACACAGGCAATCAGGGTCGAATTCCTTGGACGACGGGTATCGGCGGGTCTGACGGGTGGACGTGGCTCGAAATCGGATCGAAAAATCGGCCGGACAACGCGAGCATTGAGAAACCGGCGCGAGAAGGGAGGCTAATAACCGGGAAGGACTCCAGGCGGAGATTAATTCACCTTCGAACGACACGCCGCGCGCCGACTTGATTGCAGATGTAATCGCGTGCACAAACCGAACCGGATGTAACGGACCTCTCTCTCTCTCTCTCTGTCTCTCTTTCTCCCTCTCTCTCTTCGGGGGTTCGGGATGGGGATCGATTCGAAAATGCAGGCACGTGCAATTGTACGCGTTTCGCAAGCGTAACGTAACGAGTCGTTGCAGTGCACGCGCGTGGGTCGTGGGTGAATGCACGGGTTTACGCAACGGTTATCGACGATTTATCGCGCGAGACCTAACCGAGAGCCGCGAACCCGAACGACCGATGACTAACTACGAATTTCGTGATCGACTTCTCGTTGGGAACACCTCAACTTCGACCAATGACGCACTATCTGCAACGGCATTTCGTGTACTCCCCTTAAAATCTATCCCAACAACAACATCCTGTAAACAGGAGCCAAGGTCCTATGGTGAGATCAAACAAAATACGGCCTAGTTCGTTAGCTTAGAAATACCTCTTGCGATACCAAAGAAAGCGTTAACACCTTTTATGGCCATTGGACAGTTACAGAGCAAAAAATTATAAACTGTTACAAAACGTCAAATTTATCGTGTTTTTCATGTTCATTTTCAATAACAACCATGAATATTGCTTTCTGAAGTATTTTTTAAATTTATTTAAATATTTATTTTTAACTTTTTATTGCGTAATTATATTACGGAGATTTTGAATGAACAAAATTTAATTCAATAGATCGAAACGATTGGCTTCTGTCCGACTTCTATTTTCATTCAGGTGATTTTCAGTCCACGAAACTCTAGAATTTAGGCGGACATTGCAACGAATTGCAGGGAACGTTGCATTCCGAGGTATTCGGTATTGATTCCAAGGTTCCGTGCTACTGTACAGTGTAGTTTTCCAGACTTTTATATAGGTTAAGAAAGAAACGAACGAAGGAATGCGAAGGAATCCAGTGGAATGCACTCAGCCCGATCTATAGATACGCCAGCTGAACGCGCAAGCTCACGGAGATTAATTCAGCCGCGAAAAGCGACTCGGTTTAAGCCCAAAACGGGTCGGAAAAACGTTCCTTCGGTGCACCGGTCGCATTGTATGCAAATCGCTCGATGAAAACACGCGTTACTCGTTCGCTTTACGTTCAGAACGGTACGGAAACAACGTTCTCGGGTCTGGGCGCGTTGCAACACGAGTTCGCGTCATGCGAACAGCCGGGTAGTCCGAGAAACTGAACTTATATGGTCCTGGGCCCTGGGCGAATCCTCCTTTGGATTCGCGCATCGAATCAGCTGAAAATTCAACTATAGTTGCCAATACACTGAGCCAAATCGACGGATCATCCGGATCTTTTAAATATCCAATATAAAATACCAAATATGTACTCTTCGTGCCTCGCAAGAAGTCCCTCATTGTGTCAAAATCGAAGACCTTTCGATAAAAATGAGATAGAGCGATGACTTTTTTGCAGAATATGGGAGATTATGGCACCAACGAGTTTTAACTTCTGAAGATCTGTCTTAAACTTGCAGAATTACAAAAAAAATTGTGATTTATCCAATGCCATGTTTCACTAAATTAACACTAAATGAATTCGACATAATGTTGAAATAACAAGCACTATCTAACGGTACATTTTTAACAATATCAATTAAATTGCACCACGTTGCAAATTCCGAGATAAAAGGCAGGAGAAGCTGTTTAGACAGAGCGAGTGGTTAATTTGCATGAGAAACGACAACTCGCAAAGGGGAACTGTTGCAAAGGAGGAACGATACGTCGATGATTCGCGGCAAGCAAAAAGGCGTGAAGAACCTTTTTCGCGAGTCGTCCAGACACATCGGGACGCTTATGAAACACGCTCTCGGGGATCGTGCGTCGACCGCCGCTCGCTGACCCTAATAACCTCGTTGGCTGTTCCCGACGATCAATTAATTACCGCCTAATTGGCGTCCAAGCGCCGGTATCGTCGCCGGCGAACCTGTGACGCTGTAACTGAGCGGTGCGACGACGATGTGGACCCCTGGCATCGTTGTTAACGAACGAGCAAAACCGAGCAGAAACTGCACAGAAAAATTCACCGATACACACGCCTGGAAAAACCTCGCTTGGGTTGGCTCGTGTTCGCTCCCACGTTTTGGGGGAGTGAGCGAGGTTGGCCTTGTTACGGGTTCGGTTGACAGGAGACCTTGAGCTGCTCACGGTAGCCTGACGTCGCTTTCCAGCGGATTCAGATCGTACCTTTTGCGTTTCGAATTTTATGGAGGACTCCAGACACTGTAAACATCTGGGTCTCGAGATCGAAACGCAGAATGCATTGCTGAATTTGTAGCGTTCAGTCTGCTTAGATATTTCGGTACGATTTTCATCTATTTCAGATCTAAAAAGGCCACTACCACAGAAAATAATCGATGAAGAACATCTTTACCTTAGATAAAGATCCGCAGTCTATGAAGAACTTGGTGAAACCAGACTTGCCAGTTCCTGAAAAATATGCCTTTGTACGAAGCTTCGGGAAAAATGGTGAGGCAGGTCGGACAAGGGTAGCGGCAAGGTAAAATTTGTAATCCCATTAGATTATCATTTTAATCAGCCGTCAAGTGCTTGGCTAGAAGGAACGCCACGTACTATACAAGATCTCCAACGACTGCAAGGGGAACATCTTCTCCCAAGACGAGCCGCAGCAACGTGTTAGCTATTCCACGCAAGAAACGAGTAACAAGGCCCAGACATGCGCCACGTCGTTCCCAAGCATCTCTTCCTCGACGCAAGCTCGCGTCTCGCAGAAAAACAGCTCGAAGAAGCGCACCCATTAGCTAAACGGCAACTGTTGCATCGTGAAACGGTGAGCTTTTAAACTTTTAACGTTGACCCTTTCGATATCACCTTTGCACTCGGAGCTATTTGAATTCCGACCTAGAATAATTCCATTATGTTCGGTAGCAGTGGTAGCACATATATGAACGAACCACTAGATAGTGGTTGAAGATTCAACGTTAAAAAATAATAAAACTGCGGAGAGGTTAAGATGAACAAATTCAACCAAATTTAATTTATAATACATAATGAGGCCCTTGCTGGTGAAAGAGTTTGACATGCCTGGTGTAGAGTCATTGATTAGATACCAATATATTTAATATTGTAAACAATATTTTGAATAATGGTTTTTAGTGGAGACTCTGAGCCGCCACTCCGCCGAGTGAGATTGATCGGTGGTTCCCGATTATTTCCATCGATTTTTCCACCGATTTCCCCCCGGAAAAAGAGAAGCGGTGTCCCTTTCGTATAACTGCGATCGACGCGCCGCGGCATGGCCACGCGGTCTCATTGCCAAATATGGCTGGCCGCGGTATTCTTAGCACTGCTCGAGCGCGAACGACACTCGCCGGAGCCGGCCGAGCGGACTGCTTCGTTCCTCTCCGCAAGCACGAGGCCGAGGATCGAACCTGAAGAAGAGTGAAGAAGACTTCGAGAGGCCTCGAGGAGAGGAACCGAGAGGCCATTGGTCCAAAGAAAAAGAACAAACCGATCGATCGACAATAGGGAAACTTCTAGCTTCGAATCGCTTCGCACAAGCTTCTCTCACGACCAATAAGCATCTCTTAGAAATACGACAACGGAACACGGGATTCGTTAGATATACAAGGTACACATTGCAGATCTGTATAAAATATAATTAATCATTGGATGATTGAAAAATTACTGATCAATCATTACTAGACTCCGGTCTTTATGCATTTATAACAAAAATAAGCAAGTGCAATGTAAAACAGGGAAAATATTAAAAGACTTTAAGAGTATTGATATATTATTTCACCACACATTAAAATTATTAATGAAGAATATTTTATATTCAGCCCCTTGCAAATACAGAAGGTGACTGATGATTGACTGATTAATGATTACTGGACTGCGAATCTTTATGAAATTGAAAATGTTCTGTTTCTCGCACAATCGATGCAGACAATTTTTATCTTGCATAAAGATCCACAATCTAATGATTACAGTGACTATGCTTACGTTAAACAGTCAATTACAGAAATCGATTAGAAAAAAATGAATTATTATTCGCCAGCTCTGATCGAATCGAATCGCGCGACCAGCAAACAAAGCGTTTGCGCGGTGAAGAAACGCGAGAAGTCTCGCGAAAGAGGAGGGTCAACGAACGACACCAATTATTTTCCTCCGAGGGACTCATCCTCGACGGAGCCGATCGCGATTATGTCACAGCACCGGCTGCTGGCTCGCCACGCGAGGCAAATAATCTCGAGCGGTGGAACGAACGAGCTTGTTCGCGAGATAAAGAGTACCGAGAGAAGAGGAAGACTTCTCTCTCCGCGAGGGTGCCCGGGTAAACAAGACCGTGGACCTCGCCTCGATACCATCGGGAACCGGGGAAAGAACGCCAAAGGAGGGGAAAAGCCGATGGAAAACGGCCAATACTTTCCTTTGCTCCCGAGAGAATCGATATTTTAATTGAAACCGGGAAGCCAGGACGGACCAGTGACTCTGGAACGGTGAAACGCGATGTTTCTCGATCTGTGTTTTCCTTTGGTACTGTTATGAAATCTGTAATCTGTGGCTTTTAATAAACACGTGGGCTTCGAGAGATGTTTGCACGAGAAGAACAGGACGACGCAATAACTGATTCCGTTTAGGAGTGATTTTGTTGATCGATATTCTTCTCTGCTACTGTTCCGGAATCCGACCATGTTTAATACACGCATCGGCTTAGAAAAATATTTGCACAGAAACGAGATGGAACAATAGTTGGATTCGTTCAGAAGAATGTTTCTTGATCGATGTTTCTCCTTTGCTACGGTTACGGAATCTGTAATCCAGCATTTTTAATAAACAGACTCACACACAAAGAGCTTAGAAAGATATTTATACGAGAAGGACGGGGAGAATTTAATCGACAAACCACGAGCAATTAGAGAATCGATGAAGCGATGCTGATTTAACAGAATCTAAAATGGAAATAAAAAATTTAAATAATCAATTTTCTTCACAATCGAAAAATTATTTGCCGACATTCGAACTGACAATGAGATAAACAATCAGGCCTCTCACATAGTACCTCAAGGGACCACTGTAACGAGCCCGCTGTTTGCAATTTAAATCGGCAGGTTTCAGTGAGGGGAA
This sequence comes from Lasioglossum malachurum, assembly GCA_028455605.1. Classification (NCBI taxonomy): domain Eukaryota; kingdom Metazoa; phylum Arthropoda; class Insecta; order Hymenoptera; family Halictidae; genus Lasioglossum; species Lasioglossum malachurum. The sequence goes on from CM052315.1 coordinate 29,934,869, forward strand.
ACAAAGGTTATTGTGCAATTGTTGCGAATTACGTAAGCCGCTGTTTTCCTGCGGGGTTCAAGAAACTGCGAGCAAGAGGCTCAAGATAGAAGCCGGAGGAGCGAGGAGGCGATCGTTTCGATCCTACTCGAGCAAAATCGAGAGAGGCTCTCCGCGAGATTCGGCGCGTTGCGAAACACGAGCGAGCAATTCAGAAACTTTCGGCAATAATTTAATAACGTCGGCCGGACACGGATCAACCGCTGAAGAGCCGCCAGAAAGCCGTGTTATTTTCGGATCGGTTCGCGACATTGCAGCCATCCGGCGGCCCTGGTAGATGCACGCCGGATTTTGCACGCGGGAACGTTGCACCAGAACGCGACAGGGCGAGACCGTTTCTGGACCGAGGGGGAACCAGGCTCTGCCTCTCCCCTGTGTCAATAATCGATAGTTTCTGCGACGTTCGATTAGCTTCGAGACCTTCGAACTGCTACCTTCGACGAACAGATGTGTTTGAACAGTCGCGACTCTCGTTTCGCAAGTGAAACGCTAAGTGGACTTGCGAATTCAATTTTAAGAGTGCTTACAACAACTCGCTTTATGATGAGCATCGGACTGACACGTGGAAATAAATTTTGATTTGCAATAGTAGACGTACCGTGAGGTAATCGAACATGGAGTCGTTGAAGAAGTCGCTGAAGAGTCCACGTTCGTGAATAATTATTGATTTCAAGATGCAATCTGGAAGCTCGAAAGCAGGATTCTAAAATAATTGAATGTATAAAAATGTGTACAGATGAAAGCGACTTTAGAATATGTTTTAATGCGAAAAAACGTTCATGTTGTTTAGCCGATTGTTAACACAAGGGAAAGAGCTAAATGGTAATCTATGGAATACCGAGGGATTTCATCTGTAATTCCAAATTGGAATGATGAAGGACGAAAGCACTATGTACCAGGCTCGGGTAAATAAGATAAATTGCAGCGTCGCCTCTGAATCCTTTTGTTATGGCGTAGTTGGCCCCTAGTAGACGCAACAAAGCACCGTAACAGAACGTGGCAGAGCTACTTTGTCATATTATGGAAATTGTAAGCTTTTTATTCGAGTTATCGCGAACTGACACGCGACGAGCTCCAAAACAAAGACACGCAGGAATAATTCTGCTTTATAGGTAAGCTAGGAGTCGTTAAATAATGCAGAAATGCTAATGGGAGACTACGGCAGCTTGCGAGAGACAAGAAATAAGAAACATCCTACAGTTCCAATTCTAGGAATTCTAAATGCGATGAAAAGTGGTGAAAATTGCAATTTTTCATAATTTTCAGCCTATAACTGCCATTTTTACCACTTTTTTATAAATTTTCAGAACGTATATGTTCTATACGAGTTTACGAAACACGTCTTTGAAATCTTCGTTATTGGCCCAGCTAGAAAAGTTGTAAAAATCAATTTTTACTATTGTTTTTCACTAAACTAATTCTTCTATCCTTACAAGGAAATTGAAGTCGTTTGGTCTATCCATAAACAAAACTCTACTAATTGTATATCAGATTGAAGAAATAAGTCCTTAGTCCCGCGGGATTGAAAATGAGGCGGGATTGCAAACCCTATTTATGATCTCACTGAAATCGCGGATGTAAGAATGGTCCTCCGAGGATTAAAACGATAGGGAATTATTTGGAAGAAAATTGGGAGAAAATTCATGTCGAGGCGAAGGATACGCTTCGACTATACAGCTATGTTTTTCCTCGTTAACCGAATTACCCGAGCCCATCAGCAGGACGAGCCTGTACTCGGTTGCGGACAGGTTCGCGTAGGGATGGCGCGCCCACCTCTCGATTTCTGGGTCAGGTCGGCAAAGGGTGTGGTGAACGCCTTGAAAGCTTGCTGATCGGCCGGATGATTTATCGAGACGAGGCTGCTGCAATCTTATTAGACGACGACTGGAGACCTTCGCGGCTGATCGCCCGTTGCGTTGGTCCGATTTCCGCGGAAAAAGGCGCGGCTTTTTTTCCCCGCAAAGTTCGCCTCGTCCTTCGACCAAAACCAGCCGAGTAGTCGCCTTCCCTGCCGATCAATTCAGGAGAATTATGAACGCCGTTCGGCAGATAGCAGCTACTTTCCCGAGAACCGAGCGGACTTACCGGGATGGGTTGGGTCTTCTAGCCATTTCCACGATTATTTATTCATTTATTTATTCAGCCGATTACGGGACACGGTAATTACATGCAAATGTCATACGATACTCGACGAAATTAAAGGATCGACGATCCTCGGAGGCTGTAACTTCGTTGGATTATAAGGGGATTAAAAGGAATATTTGATAATGTGCTTCCTATTCGCGTTAGTTCGATGAACAGCTACCAACAGCTGGAGTTTTTGCTCTCCGTTCGAAAGGAGCCATTTAATTGATGGACTTTCCCATCCGAAATAGGTATAAACACGTCCAACACGACACGTTCCGTATCGAACGGAAAACCTTGCACCGTATCACTGGTTGCTGCTACAAGACTTCTTACTCGGGCACGACTAATCTTGTAGAAAAGCTTAGCGGATTGTTCGGGGAAATCGTAGGAGATAGAATCAGGTCAGCAGCGAAAGCGAAAACACCGGTTCTCGGAAAGCTATTTATTCGAATGCACTCCGGTCTCGGGATAAACCTCTGCCTATTACTATAATGTACTTAATCGTTGCATAATCATAACCTTTGCGTGTTTTCAATGAAACAGCGTCGAGCATAATCGCCGCATTGTGCGTTCCAGGGTCAACACACTGTGTCGCCAGCTTATACCCACAACCACTTACTTTTCCCCATTAAACATTCTCAATCTACAATCTCTTGGTAATTAAAAATCAATTCACTTATCAATCAATAAATCTAAATTCGAACACAACTTTCAATCATTATATTCAAATGTGAATTCAAATTCAACTTTCAATCATTTGTTCCCATAATTATGAAAGTGGTCTCAGAGAGAAAATTTAAAAAAGGATGAGTTCTTTAATCAAAATTAATATAATACAATGTAATTTTTACGATATTGTCAAAAATGCACCGTCAGATATTGCTTGTTATTTCAACATTATGTGGAAATTCATTTAGAATTTCGAAGCAAGAAACATATGACTTAGGCCACTTTCACAATATGGGCACATGTAGGTACTTCGAAGTTGCAGTCTCCAGGCAATTACTATGCAGCGCCTCAAATATTCACTCTCGGAAAATAATTTACGTTACCCAATTTTACAGCGTGCACCGTTGATGGAATATTCAACGGTTGGGTAGAGGGTAGCAGATTTTGAAAAATTCAGGATGCAAGGGTTCCATCTAGAAAATTCGCTGTTCCGTTCGGTTTACGAGACGTTTCACAAAAGCGTCGTTGGTTGCGAGACCAAATACGTCTCTCGCGACGAAAGAGAGAGAGATGATCCCGGTGACCATACGGGGAAGAAAAACGAACACGGAAATAAGGTGTGTGTGTGTGCGTGGGAGGAAAGAGGCGTGAGACAGCAGGTTGCCGAGGGACGAGAGGGAGGAAACAGGAGTGAAAAGGAAGCGAGAGGTCTGGGCCACATGAACGCCGCCGCCGGTGAGAGTGAATGGATCGATGAAACCGTCTCGACGCACCGGGCGCCATCGCCAAAACACCGTCTCGTGGGCCAAAATGTCAGCGTTCATCGATCTTTGGGATTAACGTCGCGATCTGCCAAACTGCCGGCGCGTCGCCGTGCGACGCTCCGCAGTTTCGCTACAATATTCACCGAAAATTACCTCGGCCCTCCTCTCCACCAACCAAATAAGAAATGACGAGTTAACGGGGGCCACGGTAATGCCTGGATTCGTCGGCAAAATGTGCATGATTTTCGCTACAATTTTATCCCCACTATACCCTTTTTAACGAGTTACGCTCGCCATGAAGATTTTGAACGGAGTCTAACAAATACGAATGTTACGCCTTTCTTTTCAAGTGAAATAAAATTCGACTAATCAGAAAAACGTCAGGAACACGCTGCTTGCATCAAAGTATAATTGAATAAGCTTCGAACTTCGAATACTGTCGTGTTTGGACTAATTTTAATCAGAAGTATGTCGGTAATAGGCTCGTAGAAGTGCAATTTTGTTGTACATTGGAGCGTCCGTGAAGGAGATAAGACTCAGGTTACGAAAAAATCCGAGGACCAACAAGGGTAAAGAAAAATCGCTGATCGCAGCTGCGAACTTAACACTTTGCTGACTATTTGCCGATCCCGAAGCGTGCTCTTTCGCGAGCAAACGTCGAGAGCCATTGACTCTCGATGGCACGTCTTTGGTTAAATAATCGCAAGCAAGTCGGGAGCCGCGGGCCGAAGACCTTAAAAGTCGGCTGCTGCCAGTTGCCGCGATTATCAACTATGCTCTCGCTGCCAATTTTATCTTAGGCTGTGATCGCGACGCTGCGTCCACGGGGTTTGTTGACCCAGTCGAATCGCTGGATTTCTAATCGCTGCTTTGCGTGTCCAGGTTTGTCTGATGACCGAGCCGTGTGCTTGGAAATCGTGTTCCGTTTTAGCTAACTGTATCTATCAATTTTTATTAAACGTTGCCGAGAAGTAACATTACTTCTTACTGTAATAAAGATGCGATAAAGAAACGCATGTGTGTGTTGCTGGTGAAAAGAGTTCACGAACAACCTGAAACCTTCATTATCGAGACTGACCTATTTTTTCCGCGGTCTGTCCCCTCGCATAATGGACGTATGCAAAACGACTATGATCGCCGTTAACTATTCATAGACGCGAGTCGCCCCGACGGAAAGACAATAAGGAGGCAGCTATTGATCCTCGACTATACACTGTAAATCCATTGTAATACCTGCATTACGAATTACGACACCCGGTTACGCGATAACAGACAGCTCAGAAACTATCAACAAGATTGTAGATACCGAGCCCGAACGATTCTCAGAGGCGAGATACTCTAGCCTAATTTCCTTCGAGTTTGATTATCCCGATCGAGGAAGCGTTCTCCGTTTGCACGCGAGAGAGAAATTTCGCTACAACGTCGAAGAAAATGAAAATTTGATCGTGTTGGCAATCAGCTTGCACGCATGCAAAATAGCGCGGATCGGCGCGGCGACCCTCTTTGATCTAGAAAGTCCGCGGGAACTCGGGCGGAATCCATTCACTTTTGCGATTTCTAACCATTCTCATCTTCTCGTCGCGCGGAACGCGTCAATTATCGCCTCGTTGCTTGTCCTTAGTTTTCGCCTTGGGTCAACGAGTCTGGCCGAAAGGGAAACTTTACAAATTATCTACTCGCTCGCTCAAATATAAATAATCCTGGAGAGCACACGCTCGGAGTCGTAACGCTATTGCCAGACAAGTTTTCCGATAGTTGCTCTGAAGCCAGGTCGAGGAAAAAGTTCAATATTTTACCAAGGTATTGACCTCGCACTGGAAAACATGCGTTTCAAACCTTCGACTGGCAGATCAAGCTGTAATACTAGGGTAACTGTACCAATTACTGCGTTATCATGCCTCGATCGGACTTTGTTTTAATATTACTTCTAATTTATCATGAGATAATAATATGCGTAAGCATTTTACCAATTATGTACTACGTATCCATCACTGCGGATTGGAATTCGAAATATACGAGCGTAAATTCTGAGCTCAGTAACGAAACACCAGAACGCATCCTTTAGTGCCCGAGAAATGTAACTTCAACTCTGTCGTACTCGAGTGGCTACTGCGTGCATTTGTTTCAGTTAAGAGGATGCGCCCCGTGCGAAGAACAAAGCTCTCCGATTGCCGAGGAGCACCCCGGACGATGACATAATCGATGACTGCGTGCATGCAAATCGCCGTTGTTCTCAGCTCGTGCTCTGCCCACAGCGGCGTGCCTAGATGTTTGCAGCGAGCCGGCCGCGGCCGTATGATTAATGTCATGCGCGATTATTGCAAAACCGGGGAAACAGTTACGTCGAAGACGCGTAACAGCCGCCGGGAGATTGAACATAATGATGCAACGACCCCTATGCAACGATTCGACTGCCACAGGGAATCCAAACAGCAGAAAGATCAAGAATAATCGGGGTTAACGGATCGAAAATGACCGAGTCATTCCTTACAAAAATGATTAAGATGAAATACTCAATTGTAAAGACGTTAAGGGAACGTGAGAACATAATTACGTTATTATCGTCGATATACCAAAATGATCAGGACAAGAAATACATTTTTATTTACATAGCTTCTCTGTCCCCTACGATCGATTTGGAGAATTTTGATTTTGCATAAAGATCTACCTCATTAGTAGCCTGCGGATTTCTATGCGTTTACGAAGAAATTATCTGGGTGAAATATAAGACAGCAAAAGATGAGAGGAATATCAGAATATTGTAATGTTGTTTTTAACGCAGCAAAATCATTAGGGAAGATGTTTTTATTTTGCATAAAAATCCGCAGTCTTCTCTCGTTGCAAATAGTTGCGTCGCCGCAGCATTAAAACGCAGTTCGTCAAGAATTCCGGATATTTATGGACGCCAGTGTAGGTCTCGGCAAACGCGTCCGCCCATCGCAGACCGTTTCTACTTATCGTAATCGCGAGTGCAGTCGCGCAGTCGGATGAATTATTAAAATCGAGTTGCCCGGGACACCCTCGGGCGAAAAAATATTATCCGGCGTGCACTTGATGCATTTTTGTGAGCTGGGAATCCGCTCGCGGCCGCTTTCGCGATCATTACGGCAACGTGCGGCGTTTTCTTTGCCGCGCGCGCGCGGACACGAAAATTGCAGCCGAGAATAAGCGATAAAAAGAAGTAACGAGAACGACGCTGCACTTTGTTCGTGCCTAAGAGCAACACGAATATGAAATATTAATTGAATCCATAGTACGTTAGAAAAACGGATGTGTGTAGCGGGCCTTGGAAAATTGTGAAGGATCTAGCGCGTTCCGGGAATCTGGGATTCTCGCGGAGGATCGCGCGCACGGAATCCTCCGTGATAAGGGATCGTGGTGGATCTCGATCCGTAACGGGCCGATCCGACTCGCGGACTGACCTAAAAATTAGCAAATAATTTCGCGAAAGCGGCGAGGCACGTTCCAGGCTTGCAACTCTGTCTTCTCGAGAGGCTGGCTCAGCGTTTTCGCGACTCGAGTGTCCGCTCGACGCTTTC